>JACJUM010004390.1:857230-879205 GCA_020976665.1 Heortia vitessoides
GAGAGCGATTTATTGTTCCATAATATTATATGGTATCTAAAGCTCGACCGAACGTCTGTGTCGCCTTGCGCTATTTGACCTGAACTTTTTTTGAACGTGTTTCGCTGTCGATCGATCGTTCGTTAAATTCAGACTAAACATAGAAATATAAATTCCGCCGTTCGGAATTTTATGTACGTTCGAATAGGACCTGGATAAAATTAGAGCTATAATATTATGGAACAATAAATCGCTCTCTCTCTCGTCTAGTGTCGCCGTCGCTGACTTGTGTGACCTTATTCCGAATCAGACCTTGAAATATTTTAAATTAAAATAAAAATAAATCCGGATTAGGTGACGTGATAAGCAGCGCTGTGCTGTGTCGGACGCGTTTCCCTCTTCTATGCGAAAATACAAGCATAAATCCCATCTACATATTCCCATATTAGGTAAGGGTCTCTAATCTAAATATTTATGCATATGTTACTCCAAAAGAATGTAACTTTCTTTAAGTGAAATAAATTCTAACATTTATTGTGTTACAAACAAAAATACAATTCTTTTCTCTTTATAATATTAGTATAGATTACACAGGTCTGCTCACCGACACTGAGAAGTCCATATTTCTTAGCCTCTGCTATGACTCTCATAGCCTTCGCTTCGGTCCCCACTGGCATCCTCTCGAGGATCAGCTCAGCTCTCCGCAAACCCTCTGGAGGACAAGAGGCGAGATACGACAGACCCGCACTCCACAGTGACCGGTGCTCCATTAGGAGACACCCATATTCTAGAATAAGACTGTCTCTAAGACAGTCTGTGACACTGAAACAAGAAAATTTTAGTCTTCATATCAACTATAAACTTCCAAATGGGACACACCTTGAAATATTTACAATAGCAAAAATCAATACTGCTACAGCATTCCTGCCCTCTTACATTTAGACTACTGGTTGATATACCTGATTATATCAATCAGTAATATATTTATGCAAGATCTACATTAAAATATTCTCTCTTATTCTTAAAATCACACGATAAAAACATTCAACTAAAAAGAGGCATATGTTGACAGCTGCGGTAGTATTAACTGTCAGTATGTGTGTTGATTGCAGTATCACAGTTCTCTCACCACAATTGAATAGTACTTAATTTATAGTGGTGGTACTCCATAGATTGTTAAATTTTTTAGTATCACTATTTCAGAAAATACTTTAATACTAAATAGCAATGAAGCCTATCTTTATTTCAAAACACTTTTGATATAATTTTTTTCTGACAAATCTATAAAACATGTTTGTTGATATTTTTTGTTATAATATTTTGTGTTCCTGAGGCCAATTGTAATTAGGTCATAAAACGCTTACTTTGTCTGATGTTTATCCAATATCTTCAGTTTTCCGCAATGGTACAGAATGTCAGTAAGGTGTGTCGCAAACCATCCATTGTCTGAGATCTGTTGCACTTCATGTATAACCTGCAATAAAAAAGCAGCAATTAAGATGGGATGATCTAAAATTTATTATCTCTAGCTATTCTGTTCTGAAGGCATGTTAAGCTATTGGACGATGCTGCATTGCATTTTAAAAAACAACTATATATTGAATCCGCTAGGAGTGGACATACATCTATATTGGTTCCATAAGCGTCATCACCTGAGCTCCTTGTTCAATCATAAGGAAAGGCAGCGCCCCCAAATAAGACATTCAGAAATGTATGAAGATAAAGATTAGGTAAAATACACTTCTAGTTCATTTGTTTCACAATTTATCTGACCCCATTGCCCCATTAGTGTTCATCCAATATAAGTAAAGTTGACAATATTTTTCGAAAGTTAAGAAAAATGTGTGGTACTTTACCTGATGCAAATCACCATCCAGCAGTGCCCTCACCATGATGTCGAGATGCGACCTGGAAGAGCCACCCTTCATACCAGCACAGGCAGCAGCCGCCGCGCCGAGCTCGTGCCGGCGCGCCCAGGGCGCCGTGAACATCACCCACCCGCCAAGAAGGTCGAACCACGATGTGTATTTGTCACGGATTGATTCAAATGCAGCGTAGTCTCCAATTATCAACTAAAAATTGAATATAATTTTATTGTTTAGCACAATAGATTACGCATACTGTGTCATAGTAATCCAGAACTTTGCAACCAGCCAAATTTGATAGTTCATTGTTTTTCACAGAACCTATCCTGCATGGCTGCATACTATGCACTATACTAACATAGAATCAAAATTTTTGAAAATACTATCTTTTTACACAACCAATCATTAATAATTACTGCCAACAAACTTTCACTTCAGGGCTTGGCATTATGTAGATAATAGTAAAATAAATATTTAAATGTTAACAAACCATCATGATGAGCTCCAATTTCGGCTGTGAAGATAATACCCTGCTAGTAAGTTTTGAACGACATTCTGCCTGCCAGTGCCTCCAGGATATTGTGAACTCTCCTGTAGATATGCCACCATATACCTAAAATTCATTAAAAGGATGGAACTCATAAATCTATTGAACTATAAAACTGTTATAATTGAACTAACAATTGGAGTTTGAAAGACATTATAAGACTAAAATAACAATATATAATAAGAAGCATAATGTTGCTAAACTTGTATGTTCAAATGAATTTAATATTGTTCAAGATCAGTAATAAATATGCTTATTAGGTTGGTGCTTTAGTCATACATATATTAATAAAAATTTTGTTATAATGGATACTTGATTAATACAGTTGTAAATTTTTATTGTAAAATATCTGGAATTTGTGCCACAACATATTTAATACAATTTCAAGTGTAGTAAATGTACTTCACATTTATAGGAAACTTTGATGATGCTTGTATCTGGACTATAATATTATTAATAAAGTAAAACTTACACTATAAACAGGCATACTCCTTAAAGAATTATCAACCAACTTGAATTCATTGGAATCTGTAGATGAATGTAGTTTTAATAATGCTCTTGCTACATCTACCCGTCCTTGTACCACCATCCCAACTACAGTGTCCCAATACTCAGGGTGGTCCTCTGAACCCCGCTCACAAGCCTCCAGTAACTGTGCTGCTGTCTGCTCATGGCAAGGAAAGTGAAAACGGACCCATTCCAATAAAAATGGTAATACTATATCTCCAGGTACATTATCAATGAACAGTATCTCGCATAGATGCCATATACATTCAATGGAGTAGAATATAGTTATGTACGATAGCAAGCTGTTCTTTTCAATTCCATTTGTCTCTTTCCCGGCGGCCTCCTGCAAACTTTCTATGCATACTCTGATAATTGAACGATATTGGCGGGATAATTTTAGAAATTCAACTTGGTTCTCTGATATCTTCGCCGCCTCGGCGGCTTTTTGAAGAGATAAATATGTACCGTTTGATTCATTTACGAGTTTGCGAAGAATTGGAATGAATAGTAAGATTTCTTGACGTATATCTAAAATCTTATTGTCAGGAATAGTAGCTGGTGTTTTGCTGGTTGTTTGACTTCGAGGGTAAATGGTGAACTTATTACCTCGCCTCCACACACAACCAACACGTTTTTCAAAGCATTTGTCTGGTAAAACCTAAAAAAATAGTTTTTCATAACAAATGCAAATATAACCTCATTTCTTTTAAATAAATGTTTATACTTACAAAGCCTTTCACATTTCTATTGCGATCAAGAGGAGAGGTTGTAGTAAAATTTGACAAGTTCATATTTTATGTGTAATATCACAACCTCTAAATAAAATAAATAAAAACAGTGATCATACGACCGTTTAATTCATTTTTCCGAGGGTTAGAAACAACCATAGATAGTAAACAGAAATGACATTATAGTTTTTCAATATTCACGAGGCATAGATAAATATAAATACAATACAGCAGTTTTGTCGCGTAATTTCAATCCTACAAAAAACATTTTCATGAAAAATCATCCTAAGAGTATTTTGGCTACGTTATTAAGTATGAAAGCCAGGCTCTGTAGAATAATAATATTTTAATAAATATGAATAAAGATATTTATCATCAATGAGTCAGTAACAACATCAGGGTATTTATTAATAAAAACTAATTTATGAGAAATTTTTAATAAGACCGCTATTTAAAACAAATTCCAAGAGTTTTGTTAATCGGGTATTGGGCCGACCCTAAGATGGACTCTGCTGGATGGTGAGTACTTAAGCATTTCAATTAAAGACAGTGCTTTTGCTCCTGTCTTGGTTCGTTTTGGTGATGACACTACCGACTACTATATAATGTTTTTTAGAACTATCTTCTAAAATATTATGATCTTCAAACATTAATACTATTTCTATAACTTCAAATCAATTCGAGTTCAACTAAATTTAGTGTCATTATGTCAAGATATCGGACAGTTAAGCATTTTACAGCGTTTCATATGTTTATATACTAGCAGGTACCAGAACTGATCTACATTTTTTTTTCTATACCCTGGAACTGCTACTTGAATTTTAGTAATTTTTAATTGAAATCATTCCACGATTATTTGAATGTTATGATAAAATAAGACTGAGTCCGTAGTACATTATACGACTGTACTTATTACAATGGCAATTTTCTTATGTCAATAATATATCCGGCTTTGAAAATAGGACTTGAATTACTTTTTTTAGATAATTATTTAAACCTTATCTAAGCCCACTTAAAAAAAGTTACTATTTAAACTTTTTTTTTAAATTTAATAATACGTTTACAACTATAGCTCTTTTTGGTAAATATTTTTAAACGTTGTTTATTTGCCCGGATAAGCTGTCGGAGGACATCTTGGTTTTCGTCACGAATAAAAACCATTTGTCAATTCGTCAAAAAGTGTATTGTTTAGACAAGAATTAAACAAAATTATATAGTAAATCAAGTGATATTGTGCTGTGCGACTCGATAGAATTATAATGTTTGTTATGCACTCACGCTAATAAGTCTGAAAAAACAAGAATCATAATAAGTCCTATCATTGCCATTTGGTAAGTTTTTGGTTGCATCAAATTTCTGCCTGTCACTGACTTTCTATGTAGTTATTGGACCGAGAAATGATACCAGCGCTGCCTTCATTCGTAGACAATCACTTCCATTACCCAGTGTTATTATAGTAGACGTAGTAAATAATGTCTTCAGCATGACGTAGTATACCTTAGTTGAATTGAATTGAGGACGCGATAATCCATTTAGTCGTGTGTTTATTCGCGGATTGGGTGGTTGTTTTGTGACGTCACTTGTGTATAGTTCGAGATTCTTTGTGCTAATGTAGTCTGATATGATAAACACTATCTGTATCTGATAATGCTATCAGGTAGATTGACTGTGCTGAAGAGAGTTTCATGTTGAAAACAAAGTTGTACCGAAAACAGTGATCTGTTTGTTGTGCAGGTGAACCACTAGTTTTTATTTTATAACATGTGAGTAATATTGCAATTAATTATTTAATATTGTGGACAAAATTTAATATAAAAAATATAATTTTGAAAATTTAATTTATATCGTATTTATGACCCCCGAAGTTGTTCTAAATCTTTTTAGTTTTAAATATTTCATTTTTATTTTTAGTTAGAAAAACCTGAGGTTGTTATATATACTTGGGCAAATTTCCATGAAGGACTTATTATTCATGCAAAAAAGCAGTGACCTAACTGAAATGCTTTGAATACTTTTAGTAGCTATGTTTTCCTGGTGCCCATGCCAAGTGTAAGAAGGTATAAATATTACCTGTTATTTATTCAATAAGTAAAATGCTCCTTTGCTATTAATTCTTGACTTTATGCATGTTTTATAGTAAACATGTGTTGCATTAGCAAATAAAATTATATATATCTATTTTATTTATGAATATCTTTCTTTGTACATAGTTTACATTTGTTTACTGATGTTTAACTATCTGATGCTTGAAGCATTCTTATTATTTATTCTATGATTTTCTTGTTTGTCTCCTACATAATATAATTACTATAACGATTGTGATGAATGTATTACTTATTATATAGTGCTAACCAATAGCAAGGTCATTAAACAAAGAATGAACTTCCTTGCCATGCAGGAGATTGAACAATGCCATTTCCTCATCATATCATTATTTCACAGAGAAGTCACAAAGGCCATATAACAGACAGAATACATTAACCTGCATTAACTTGCATGGGTTCACAGTGTTTTATTTTGAAGTGTTGAAAGCCATAACCATACTAATATTATAAATACAAAAATAACTGACAGCCTTCTGATCTAATATGTATTTATATACATCAACTTGTGAAATAATAGTAAACAAATGACTGGTACCATAGGCAACTATCTGGTATTGTGTGGTTTTAAAGTATGCTTTACAATGCAACTTATTTATTCAAATTACTTTAATGACCAATTAGTTAATTATGGTTGTTGGTAATTTGGGTAAATTATTGTGTGTAATCTTTATAGAAAGGAAAGTATTTTGATGATGCAAATGTGCTCATGATCAGCCAATTTTAAATTGAGAGGATTTTGAGGTTTTCATAGAAAATATTTTTCCTTTCAATACAAAAATTTGCTTAATAAATTGATACCACAAACATACCAATATTTACTGCTGATAGTGCAGTAATTGTTTTTCGAAGATATCACAACAGTTCATTGTTTAAGGTTAATAACATGATATTTTGGTATTCTTATCAAATAATATTTATAATCTTGATAATGAATAATTTGCAAAAATATTTGCTCACTCAAAATATTCTTATTTGTTTCACTTGTATATATGTAATATGTATAATTTGCTATTGTTAATACTTATTAAATAATCTACTGTAATCAAGTATAGTTTAAGTTTTTTAAAAATACATTCTTGCATTAAATAGTCGAATTATTAAAAAGTTATGTTATATTTCTCTCACAGTAGGTGAAGCTCTGCAAAAAACTATTCCGAGTATTACACACATAGTAAGATATATATATTGAAACGAAAAATATTAGTAAAAATAAAAGTAGTTAGGTGTTTGCATTTAGAATATTTGGCTTGAAAACATTCCCTTGTTTGTGTTGTTGTTGTACACATAGTTCCGCAGTAACATTAATATTAATGAGTTGCATGGATCAAGTTTCTAGCTCATATAAATGTGATTATTAATTTATCGTTTTCTAGTCTTAATGTGAATATAAGTGAAAGTAAAACAAAACCCTCATTTACATACACTATTGCCTGCACAATCACTGCACATTGTTAAAGAAAGTATATACAAAACAAAACAAATAATTTTCAATGTACAAGTTTATTATTATTTTTAAGAGTAACAGGCTACGTTGGCAGTAGAACAAGTCCTCAAGTCGACTGAGACTCGATTAAATTCCCGATGTCTATAAAAGCAAATTTTACGCGGGTGAAGACGGGGGCACTAGATAGTGATACATTTATGATTGAATTAAAAATAATGCGAGTGTCAAATGGACCGGACGAGGTTCCGTCCGGTCGCTTCCTCCTATGAAATACTAATCGCCATTTCGAACCGCGGTTTATTTTTAGGCCGGAATACGTAATGATTAGCGAAGGGTAACTAAATTAATAGTCATGTATAATACATACACAGTGACAGATATTTCTATATAATCTTTATTATATAAAAAAAATTTTCAATTTGTATGCTTTTTTTAAAATGTTATATTTATTACATTTTTAAAAAATCCTTAACAATGATATCTAATCAATCAGAAACGACTTTTCATTCTGACTTCTTCCCATCAAATGTTCTTCTCTTTAACAGTTTATTTAACAAGTTGGGAAAAGCGAATAAGCGGTAATTCCCATAAAATACGGGATGACTATATATTTTGAATGATTTTCTTGATAACGAGATCATCAACATATCAGCTACTGCTAAACATTAGTCTCCCCAATAAAAGGGATAAGTTTTCCTATAATTGCCTATAATTTTCCTATAAAATATTAATAATATTTCCTATAAATAATAATAATAATATTTCCTATAAATGCCAATTTCCTATAATTGCGCGCTGGGCAAGCGTGTTGGCAATCGCAGAGCGACGGGGAATTCGCTGCCCATCCCCGTCTTGTACATTTGAGCTACACTATTGTGAATGGATATACCGCCATCTGCCGGTTCTGGTACCTTACACTGGTACAGGGGGAGGTACTATTCTACTCTGCTGGTACCTCACGGCGGAAAAATGGATTATCTTCCATAAAAGATTTGTTTTCAATACAAACCAATATCTCCGCGTTTAACCAAACAAACATTATAATTGGCATAGATAATTGTTTGTAAGGTAAACAAGAGGAAACTTACTGTAAGTTACTTTATATATTTAGTGGACCATACAATTCTTAAACATAGGCCTTCCTTAAACGACGTCACTGCAAACTGTTTCCGCGATCTCCATTTAGCCTTCAGTTCGATTCACGAAGATGTAACTTTAAAAGCCACTCGGATTCACTGTCCCTATCTATCGCGAACAAACAATCTATTGTGAATGTATTTGCATTCCCCAAAAAGTGCCAATTATCAATGTCCACATAATTTGTTAGAGTTGATGTCTTTCAGATACATTGTATCATCGTCCGTATATCTCCGGAGTGATTGTAAACTCTAAGGTACCCAATTGAATTCACAATATGTTCTAGGCTGGTCTCGCGTCGTGTCCATATAAAAAATTGTTGAAATCTATCCCAATCTAAAACAATCCCCACTCTATGCATTTGAGCTACACTGTTTCGTATGGATATACCGCCATCTTTTTCGGTACCTTAGTCGGCTCTTACGACACCTGGTACAGAGGGAGGTACTATTCTACTCCGCCGGTACCCCGCGGTATTGGTAGATACCGTACAACAATCCGTTAGCTAGTTCTTCATTCAATCGAGTGTATACTTTGCTCAGACCTTATTTACACAACTATAGTATCTCTAAGTACCGGTAAATCTCCATTTGTAAACTTGATCACTGATAAAACTTGTTGATAAGATGCTATACCAACCAGCTGACCAGTTGACCTTAGCCGCGCACCTTGACTGTGTATTGCCTAATACATACGCGATCGATTTCAAACACGTACGGTATAAATAGAAGCCTGTCGTGTACACGCTACTAGGCTAAACACAACAACAATAGCTAAAATAATTAAATATAAATAAACAAATTCCTACATCTCATACATAGACTTTATAATAAGTCGGTTAAGGCACTTGTGTTAAGGACATCAGACAACAGAGGAATCTCAAATATACTACTTAAATACTTTAAATATTTAACACCCAGACACAGAATAACACAAATATCATTTATAAATATTTGTCCTGGGTGTGGATAGAATCCGAGCGCACAAGACAGGATTAATCCCATCTGCGCCATCAAGCTCGTCTTAAGGATTAATTTGAATGTATATATTTTTTTATTAAAATTTGGAACAGCTATGAGTACGGTAGTCTATGTTATAAAACATTTCATATAACGGCTTCAGAACGTCGGTTTAATAAAATAAACCGCGTTCTAAAGCCGTTATGTAATTTATTCTATTGCGTTAAGTGCACGAATAAATGTTAGAAAATATTAGGACATTATCGTATTATCGTACAGTTTTTATCGATGATGTAGTAATTATTTTTATAAATGTGATCTATAGTTATTTTTTCCCTGATGTGACGCAGTAGTTATAAAATATAATATGGTGTTTATAAATAAACTGTTGACAAACACGTTTTATGGTTTTGTTGTTCCATTTGAATGATTTATTAATTTTTATGAGATACTAGCGGCATGTCCCGAGTTCGCACGGAGGACAATTAATAATAATAAATTAATATATTCACACAACATCTCATACATTGACCTGAGTCCGTGGTAAGTCGCTTAAAGCACTTGTGTGGCGGGTATCAGACATCAGAGGAATCCCTACTAATATTATAAATGCGAAAGTAACTCTGTCTGTCTGTCTGTCTGTCTGTCTGTTACGCTTTCCCGGTTAAACCTCTCAACCGATTTTGATGAAATCTGGCATAGCCAATCTTTAGACCTTGAGAAAGGACATAGGCTATTTTTGAACTCGAAATAAGGGTTGTCAGGGGTTGCAAGGGGGGATGAAAAGTTGTTTGCATGGATCGCTATTTTTAGAGCTAGAAACTTAAAACTTATTTTTCAGGCCATTGATTCGATATAAATAAACGTGACATTCAAAGTTTATATAATTTGAAGTAAATAGGTATGGTACCCAAAAAACTATTCCACGCGGACGAAGTCGCGGGCACAGCTAGTCATACATATATCTACTACTTTAATACATATATTTTACACCCAGACACAGATCTAAATTTTTTTGACAATTGTCAATTTTTGACAATCTGTTAGTATTAAACATATATTGTCTACATGAGGTAGACCTCACACAAAGGTCCTTTCCATTGGTACCTCACTCTCACCTATTTCTACCGACAAACTTGCTGTGATTCAGTTTGAAGGGTGAGAGAGGCAGTGAAATTACTTGGTATATCACATAATATATCCAAGTCATAAGGGTGGCAATGCGCTAGTGATGTCCTCGTGAGACACGAGGGTCTATAGGTTGTGGAGACGCTTACTATCACACACGGGCCGTTTGCTTGTCAGTCTATTTATAAATACCATATTATAATTTATAACAACTGCGTCACATCAGGGAAAAAATAACTTCAGATCACATTTATTAAAATATGTCGACTTGGTCATATAAAAAAATCCGCACTGCGCCCACGTGGTGGTTCCTATCTCGTGCTGCTTCGCAATAAACAGTTGATTGTGCTAAGATCTGCATCTGTCTTCTAAGGCCCATAGTACACGGCGAATTTTAAACGCGCCGAAAACGCGCGTTTTCAACGCCGTGGACGCTGCTTGTTGCTATAGGTAACGTGTGCTTAGGTTACAAGGTTGCGTTCGAATTGCGTTTGAAGCGCGTATACGCGCGTCATCTGCGCGTCGTCGGCGCGTTTAAAAAACGCCTTGTACTATGGCCCTAAGGTATAGAAAAAAAGCACTATATCGCGTCTATCCGAAGTAATGAATCAAATCTATATATATACACACATTGTCCGAATCTGGCGTTATTTTAAATTACCTATTTATCTGTTTGATTAATTTCGCATCCGCATTTGGGAATGTTTCTTCAACACTCATGCTTTTCATGGAAGCGTGAGTCATTGGTGAGTTGACGTTTGTTACAGATAGCGTCATTTGGGACGACTAAGAGTTGCACTTTGGCACGTTAGAACCGTCATTGAAGTAGATATCGATCCATGTGAAATGATTATTTGGCACCTGTATTTAGCGGAAAAAAAACAGTGCTCCAGTTGTACTCACTGTAATTTTAATAACTACCGCAACCAATTGCATATAATTTCAGTGGATTCATGTAAAAGTTTTTGGTGATAATATAATAATGTTCAGTTTTGCTGTTTTTGTGGTATAATACTTTCAACCTTTACACAGTCGCTACTCGTAATAAAAAAAATGTTTTAACGGCTTGTTTTAACATTTTTGTTTGACGTTTTAAAGCCTTTAACCTTTTATTTTATTGGGACTTTTTTGTATCGTGATTCCTGGGAACTCTCAGATAGTCTAGGTGCCTTCCAGGGATCAAGCTGTCCACGTGTGTTTCGTCAAAACTACCACTTAGTGTGTAAACCACACATAAACACTATTTCCATATTTATAATAATAGTAATAACTGAATTACGATATCTTCATCATATCAGACGTAGGAAGTGCACTGTTGGACATAGGCCTGCCTCAAGATAGGGAGATTTTTGCCCTTAATTGCCGTGCTGGGCAGGCGTGGTGGAGATCGCAGAGCATAACTTCGCGATGGGGATGCCCATCCCCACTACAGGCTGGGTATTTAAGTTGTGCTGTTTTTACACCTTATTCACCTCTTGCGATACCTAATACACCGGGAGATACTATTATACTACTCTGCCGGTACCTCGCGACTTATCTTGGAGACAGTTAAAAAACAAACCTAAATAAATCATCGTAACCTTTCGACTACATAATGCGTGTGGGAGTCTCGTTGTCATACTTAATCTTCTAATTCGAGTATTTTGCTGCAATAACTAGGATCATCGTGAAGGTACCCAGACAGATGGCCGTATATCCATCCGAGACAGTGTAGCTAAAGTGCATAGGGTAGGGATAGGCAGCAGCGTTTGCCTAGCGCGGCAAATCTGAGCTAAATTCCTCTTTCTTGGCTCACCATCATGTCAAGGCCAATTAAGAACGTAGTGCAAATAAGTTTGGCTTGTTTCTAAACGTTCGATACATCGCTCGTCTAAAAGTAAATCGCGTGACCGCTTCTAAACGTCTGGGTGATTACTTGCTGCATTATTTCCGTGAAAAACTACACTCGGGTCTTACATTTTCGTTACATACCTAGTTGACCTACTTGGCAGGGGATATCAAGCCTTCGAGCTTGGGTCAATGTTAAGTGCCGAAATTTGATTGGCCTTTATATGACGTCGTTTTGATGGGCCCCATGGCGCAGATGGTTGTGATCCTATCGTCGAACGTCGTGGGTTCGGTCCCTTACATAAATATTTGTATCTGTGCTGTGTCTAAGTGTTATTTATGTGTATAAGTATTATGTTTGTTAATCCTCTGTTGTTTGATATACATACCACAAGTGCATTAAGCCAATTTCGGAGTCAGTTATATGATATGTGAATTTATTTATACTGTACGTTTATCCAGATATTTTAGTAGAATATACGAGTCTTCAATTACCCAAGATGGCCGCCACATACCTACTAGACTTTTTCATGTTGTTATTATTTATATATTAAAATTTGCTTACGTTCTCTTAGATTTTTATTGCTATCTTAACTACCTTTTGTCTCCGTCTTCGCAAACATCGCTTTATATGGCGTCCTACGTCTCCTTTTTTCGGGATCAAAAGAAGCCTATGTTTGTCCTTCCTCGGGGTTCAGGTTATCAGATTGACAGACATCATCAAAATCCGTTGGCCAGTTAGTTTGCGAACGTTTAACAAACTATTTCCTAACAATTTCTCATCTATTGTATTCATATCAGCCAATAGAAATCCACGGCTGAACATAGGCCTTCCCAAAAAAGCCGGGAATTTTGCCCCTAATTGCATCGCTGAGCAAGCGTATTCGCTATCGCAGGGCGCAGCTTTCGCGGTGGCGATGCTTCTGCTCATCCCCAACGTCCTGTGCATTTGAGCTACACTGTTTCAGATGGATGTATATCCAGGCGAACGGCGATACCGCCGTCTGTCGGTTCTGGTACCTTAGTCGCCTGTTACGACACCTGATGTAGAGGGAGATATTATTCTACTGGGCCTCACGGCTATTGTATTATTAGTTAAAATTCTTTTTCCAAAAAGAAGCCTATATATTTCCTTATAACATTGACTTTATTCAGAGCTAAGTTTATGATGTTTTTTTCTGTATTGAAAATCAGTTCTGGATAGAAAATACTTCAACTGTCTTTATTTGAATATAAAACGCGTATATTGTCACTTATTATTTATTGATATCAAGAGGCAGCATCCACAATCCACTCATGTAACATTACGTAATGGAAGCAACGCGAACATATCTCTCCGTCACAATGAGGAGCGGAAGTAGTAAATCGGTGTGTGCGCCTGCGCTGGGTCAACGCCCCAGCCAGCGACAATGCGCAGGATTGACCTACCTGGCGAGCTGTAGCCGATAAGGTCCGACGTGTAACGGATTGATTGATTGTGCATAATGTTGCCAGATGCGTGAATGTACTGCATATGATTCGGACATCCAATGAACGGACGGATTGCAGTAATGCTTCATTAATTGTGCTCTTACCTTGCAAAGTAAAAAAGTACCTCCCTCTGCACCAGGTGTCGTATGAGGCTACTAAGTTACTCCAAGACAGTGTAGCTCAAATGCTCAGGGTAGGAATGGGCAGCAGATCGGCCAGCTGCAATTGCCTACATGCTTGCCCAGCGCGGCAATTATTGGCAAATTTCCCCCTTTCTAGGGGAGGCCTATGTCCAGCATATGTCCCTTTGTACCAGGTGACGCAAGAGACTGCTAAGGTACCAAAGCCTATTGCGGTACATATATCCGATACAGTGTAGCACAGGGCGGGGATGGGCAGCAGCATCCTTGTCGCGAAAGTTGCGATTGCCAACACGCTTGCCCAGAGCGGCAATTATGGGAAAACTTCCACCATTCTTAGGGTGGCCTATGTGCAGCAGTGATCTTCCAATGGCTGATGTGATGATGATGATCTTACATATCCTAGGGAGGTTCGTAACCAGATGTTTGTCATCTATTGAATGACACCGCAATGTGCCAAGTGCGTCGCCAAAATGTGTCGTTCAACTGAAATTTGTTTGAGTTCAACGCACGTCTCAGTTTACCGCGTATAATTCTGCACACCTATCATTATTTTCATACCACTTTATGTGCGTCCACTATTTGTCTATGCTACGCCGATTTTGGACTTAAATATCATAGGGATAAGGTTTTAGTGTTGCGAAAGCGTTAACGCAGCCAGATGGCTGGTTGCGGTACAGTTATGATCGTGCGGCGATCGTTAAGTGGTTTCAGTGATCCGTGTTCGTGCATACACTGGCTGAATAGATAACCTGTCCTTGAACTGATAGCTGGCTGTGTGCATAGCTTTGAGGTGCTTTTTTCTAACGGGCTGGATTTCAAACCATTCATTTCAAAGGTAGCCATGAGGTACGGGCGTATGAACGTAATGTACCAGAACCGACAGATGGCAGTATAGCCATCCAAAATAGTGTAGCTCAAAAGCACAGGGTCGGGATAGGCAGCAGCACCCCCGTCCCCCGAAAATCGCGCTCTGCGATTGCCAACACGCTGGTCCTTAGCAGCCACTGTCGCCAAAATTCTCCTTTCTTAGAGAGGGCCTCAGTCCATCAGTAGATGTCTATAGTCAGTAGATGTGATAGTCTACAAGCTGTAATGCTGGACGTCGACTGCTGACATAGACTTCCTTATAAATGAGAGGAATTTTCTCATAATTGACGCTTTTGAGCTAGGCAGGCATGATGGAAGTAAGGCAATTGTAGAGCGTAACTCCGCGACTGGATTTCTGCTGCCCATCCTAACAACGTTGCATTTGAGATACGCCCGAATGTCCACCATTTACTATCTGATATTAAAACCTTGGACTTATTAAATTAAATGTAAAACAATGTGATAGTAATAATAATAACAATAAATTCACCTAAAATGGCATAAATTGATTTGATAGCGAGATAAGTTGCTTAAAGCACTTGTATTACATTAACACCCAGATATTAGAGCAAACACAAATATAAATATTAACCTACGTGTGCACAAAACAGGATCACTGAGCCTGAGCCATCGGCCAAATTTTGCCGATTATATGCGACCTGTATCCAATGCGATTCTGCAATTTCATTAAGAGGTATTTTGTAACCCGAAGTCCAGCTTCGCGGTCAGTCCCCTTTCGATCCCGCAAACCCTTCGGCCCCGAGGCACAATCGGGGTCATTAATTAATAATCGGCCTCACCCACCCCTCCAGTGGCGCTGGAATTGACGTCAAGACATTGACGTTGAACATTGGGTTCTTACGAAAGAATAATAATTGTGTGTTGGAATAGGAGATTTCGCGACTGGGATGCTGTTGTTCATCCCTGCCCGTTACATTTGAGTTACAAAGTTTCGTATATAGCGCCATAGTACCTCCCTCTGCCAGGCATCGTAAAAGGCGACTAAGGTGTCGGAAACGACAGATAGCGATAAATCCATTTGAAATAGCGTGGCTTAAATGTTACCTGGTGGGGATGAGCAGCAGCATCCTCGTCGCAAAATTGCTCTCTGCTATCGCCACTACGCCTGCCCAGCGCAGCAATTATGGGCAAAAATCACCCTATCTTGGGGAGGCTTGTGTCCATCAATAGACTTTCTATGGCTGATATGATGATACCGCCACCTGTTGAGTCCAGTACGCAGTCGTCTTACAGAGAGGTACTATTCTACCCTGCTAACGGGTAACTACTATTTTTATGAAATGTTTATGAATGTTTGTGTGACACGAGTTCGATCCTGCGCCTAGTTATCAACAACCTTCAAGCTCTAAGTCATGGCCGATTGTTTCTAGATTATAAACGGCATAAAGCTACAAATACTCTATAAATAAATAGCCGGTTATACGCTAAACAACCACTTGTGCACTTTTTTTATTGAGCTGGGAATCAACTAAATTGAAACCGCCTACAACTAGAGATAATAGTGTCAAAGTCAATAGTCATATATATCTTTACTTAAATAGGTCTATGGGCAATTTCAAATCTTCAAAATAAAACAAAAAAAATAAAACAGAGATTTGCTAATTACAATTTTACACAAATCATCGATGACCCTGACAATCACTTATAAGAGACATTTAAACAAATAGGTCATGGAGTGTCCTGCTTTAATACTAGTCTGCCGGCACGAAACGGGTCTTATAACTTAGTTTTTAGCAGGTTTGTTAAGATTGAGAAAAGAAACTGTTGGTGAAAATTTTTGATTTCAAGATAATAAAGTTAGTGTAATAAAAGGGGAGGTACTGGCAATGCTGTACCGGCAGAGAAGAATGGTACACCTTCCTGTACCAGGTCTCGTAAGAGGCGACTAATAGTAAGAGCCGCGGCAGCCTATAGACCCTCGTAACAACACATGATATCCTATCACTAACGCGTTGCCAGCTTTGTGACTTGGGGATATTATGCCACACTACCCAGTAAACTGCCTCTCTCACCCTACAGACCGGAAATAAAAAGATGGTAAAAATAGGTGAACGGGTGGTACCAATTAGGCGACCTTTTGTATGAGTACTGCCTCATGTTATCAGATGTCCAAAACTATGTGATTTGAGCGACTTATGTCGGAGTCATATGTGTGAATATTATAAGTATATTAACACGAAAGTTTGTAAGTATGTTTGTTTCTCTTTCACTCCAAAACGGTTGAACAGATCCGGATCAAATTTGGCACAGTGGATATTGGTAGCCTGAAATAACACATAGGCTACTAAATTCGTTTTTTTGGGATTAAATGTCGGGTCGCCTATGTCTTCGTCCGTTCTTTCATATATGTATGCAAAATTTAAGGAATATCGATTGAGCTACTACGTCCCGAGTGAGTTGGTAAAACAAATTTATTTACTTGTGTATTTATAAGTTGGGATAATAGTCAGGTCTTTCGTGGTCAGGTCGCATTTCAGTGGCTCTGTCTCTTGCCTCATGTGGTGTTCAACACTGGTCTATAATCTAGTAATTTCCACCGAGCCTTTATGACCACGTTTTTTGACCACGTCGCACGAATTCGTGGCTCGCCAGATGACCATTGGCTGCGTTACCTAACTAGATTGCGACTCGAATTTCACGGTCGCTCTGTTCCAGTTTCATTTATTTATCGAGTTCGGCCAATATTCTTGCAATACTCTTTAGGATTGTGCAAAAAGTGCTGTGTGGTTTATAATTTGCGATTCAGTGTAGAATTTAAAATCTTATTACATCAGACGCAGAATGTCCACTGATAGATATAGCTATGCGTGCCCAAAAAAAGGGGAATTCGCTCATAATGGCCGTGCTAGGTAACCGGGGTGCCAAAGAGCAACGCGACGCGTACAATGCTGACAATCCTCGCCCTGTTGCATTTGAACTATGCTGCTATGGGTGGGTATATTGTAATCTGTCGGTTCCGGTACCTCAATCTGTCACTAAACATCAAAAAATTATATCTGTCATCTAATAGTGTCGGATCTTATAAATAATAATAATAAATACAAGCAACATTTCATACCTTAAAATCCTTGTCAGAGCGCTTAAAATCAGGCGAGAGAGGAGTCACAAATATAATACTAAAATATATATATCTAACATCTAGACACTGAACAAACACAAAGTTATCAAAAGTTTATCCTGCGTGAGGATCGAACCCACAACCCTTGCAGCACAAAATACCGTACTCCACCAGGCACAATTTAACCTTAAATTTCGGCCAAGTAAAGCAAATAGCTCCGCCAGATAGACGGACGACTTGGTGAAGGTTTCGGGGAGTAGTTGGCTCCTGTGGAACACCGCACGCTGTGTGCTAAATTTGGGAAGCCTATATCCAGCCGCGGAAGTCTGTGGGCTGATATGATGAAAGCAAATATCAGCTAATTCAATATATACTAGTTAGATATGTCATCTTTACTTATTTGTTATAATTGAATTAGCTCCATCAACCTTGCGAAATATTATCACTTGGCAACCATACGTACGTAGTTCAACGTTCTCCGAGTCACTTAGTTAGTTTTCTTTGTCATTACAAATGTTACAATTCTGACGTCACGCTGAAATCTTTTGCAAGTAATGTTGTTGTTGTTGTTCGTTTGCTACATACCTCTCACTTGATGCTTGGTTTTACTTGAACCTGCGGTAAACTTAGTTGTCAGACCCGTCCGGTGATAACAGTCTATTTTTCTTACTAGCCAAAAGTGTCTATGGTTATGCCTAATTGAATAAAAGACATTTTAAATTACTATTATTATAACATTTAATACATTGACTTGATTCCGTGATAAGTCACTGAAAACACTTGTGTTACGGACATCAGACGACAGAGGATTCACAAATGTACTACATAAATATACGTAATTAACACTCAGACACTTAATAAACATAAATATTTGTCCTGAGTGGGGTACGAACCCACAATCTTTAGCGCATAAGACAGGATCTAGCTAAAGTTAAAGTAACCCTGGTTCGGTTAATAGAGGTCTCGAAATTATTAGACCAAGATTACATTTAAAATAGTCTACAATGGTATGTCAAATTAGGAATCTTAAATCCTATTCGACTGGCCCAATGGCGCAGATGGTAGTGAATCTGCCTTCGATGCGATCGATGAATGAACCCACCCAGGACAAAATTTACACTATGATATTTATGTTTGTTCTGGCTCTGTCTGGGTGTTAAATATATGTATTTAAGTAGTGTGTTTGTGATTCCTTTGTTTTCCGTAACACAAGTGCTGTAAGCGACTTATCACGGAATCAGGTTAATGTATGAGATGTTGTGTGGAAAAAAATCATAAATTTCAACTCGTAATATGCCCTCGCAATGAATGTAAGACTACCATGGAGTTATTTGCAGGTCCTTAATCAATCTTATCTTCGCACCAACGGTATCTTTTCTATCAGTCGACTATCAGACTAAACCCAAACACGCACTTGATATGAGTTCTATATGCTTTCTGATTCAACATCCTAAAGGAGAGTTTATGTATAAGTCTCGCTACGAGCTCGCTTTTGTGCAGCAAGTGAAAATTTACTACCGAACACGCACTTGATGTGAGTTTTCTCTATGATTTCTGATTCATCGTCCCTAAAGAGATTTTATAGCTCGCTTTTACCAGCATGATTGTGCTTAATCTAAACCTAATGCCAAATTAGACTGCATGAGTACCTCACTCTCACCAATATCTTCCGTCAAACAGCGGTGTTCCAATTTCTGTGTTCCGGTTTGAAGGGTCAGAAAGGCAGTTGAATTACTGGGTAAATGTGACAATAACTTTAGGTTCACTTAGTTGTCTAATTGCTAAGAATTTTGGAGACATGCTAGTAATTATAACGTGAAAGTTTGTTTGTAAGAGAAAGTGGATGTTTATAGTAGTAGTCTGGAATAAAGGCTGCTTACATACTTTACGCCTGTGTCCCATCGGGGTAGGCAGAGGCTATCGATCTCCTCTTGTTACGATCTTGGCATACCTCTCGTTTCCCTTACTCGCAAAAATGGGACGTTTGACAATCGTTATATGTTGTAGTAATGGGATTGTTATAGTTTTGGCTGGTCTGCATTTATTTATTTTAATTATTTTATACAATGTTCGCGAATAATTCGCTATATGAATAATGTTTTCATTCCCATAAAAGCACTTGTGTTATGGATCTCAGACAACATAGCAATCACAAATAACTTAAATACATACATTTAACACCTAAACACAGACAAACACAAATATCATCATCATGTATATATTGAACTGGTTGGGGATATAACCCACGACCTTTGGCGCACAAGGCAAGTCACCATCTGCGCCATTGGGCCAGTCGAATAGGATTAAGGATTCTTAATTTGACATACCATTACTAGACTATTTTGAATGTCCTCTTGGTCTAATAACTTCGGGTTCTCTATTAACCGAACCAGAGCTTCTTGGGCCCGTCAAACTATGCCAATGACTCATATCCGTTTTTCTGAAAAATAATTAAAATGTCTGACTTATCGCGTCATATGTTATGCTTGATAACAACAGACGTATCGATCGGTACGTCAATGTTTGTTGAGTGGTTCGTATATGTTGTACACTGTACACTGTCTACACAAATGTCCAGAGGCGAGGTTTCTACGGCTTCCACTCCCCCCCACCCATGCCATTTCTTCATTAGACCACCTATTAGGGTGTTTGTACACGTGCCTAAATTCTGCTTATATAAATGCCGGTTGAAAAATTTAATTACAGCACGTGCGCGGGTGTTTTCGTTAATCCGCATTATCTTTGTCGGGTGTTCGTGCCGCGTTTGCACTAGATATGTGGAATCTGGTAAATGTGAATGATTTGTTAGTGATTATCACTGCGTTTCCGTTTTGTATTATGTAAGATTTATATAGTAGTCAGTGCAAACATGTTATGGATAGTAAATTAAAATGTATATATTTTAGGAGGTAATCCGTCATTTTTATAATTTGTTTTCTAGATTATACAATGAACCTTTTTGTTTGTATAGTAAAATAAATCATCGTATATTATGGGAACTTTCGTTGATTATCAATATACCGCTTATAAAGAAACCGCATAGTAACACGTCGATTAAGATCTGTTGAATGCTGCTTTAAGAAAGATGTATTTTTCTCAAGCAAATTTCTTAGGCCCTATATCTCTCATACAATTTAACATTGTCTTAAAATATTGGCAATGCTACGATATATTTTGTTAAAGTATTCTCTCCGTCACTGCTGTAGTTATTTTTGTCTTTCTTGTCTTTGTTTCAATGTTTATGTGCACAAGAATTCCACGTTCCTTTTATTATTCTCTGTATAAAGTCTTCTGTTAATACCTATAACTTAATTAATCAATATATATTCAAAGGTCTAGAATTTTTGTAGATAGTCTGCCATTACCTAGCCATTATGTATTACTTGTAGGATAATTCCTTTGTTATTTATCGAGGTTTATTTTTTCATTTTCCCCACACGCCGCTAACAAGCTTGACTTGCAACTCACTAACATTCCGTCATTCCAACACATTCCACGTCATCCGCACGATTTATGACGATTGACATATATCTTTCGCTCACACATATCTTTGAGCGAATTAGTATAATTTTCAGTCTTGTATCCAGATGAAGACATATATCGCATCTGTCATTGACAGTGATGGGAGTAGGGTGAACTATTTTTGATATTCATAAGACTTCGTAATAATATAATTGTGTCTGAAATCGTGGCATTTAAATTATACTTTATTGATGTTAGAGTATTTGTTGTACTTTCTGTTTATAATGAATTTTGTTTTTGTTTATTAGCATACCAGGACATGTCCATATAACATATAACATAGGTAGCATTAACTACCGAGACAAGTGATATATATCAGTCATCAATCCACTCCCATCGGCTGGTGACGGAGTGATCGCTCTTCATTTCAATAGCACAGTGTACATACCCCTCTACACGAAGTTTGACGTAGCTGCGGTAGAATGCAACACATACATTTTTCACGGTCCTTACAGCATGTGCAGTGTGCATAGTTATCTAGAGTGTGATATATAAATAATTGTGTTGTGCATGTGGAAGAATTAATATAATATATATGTTTGTGTACATTTAATTGTCGACAGACGGCGTTCCACGTTGTTGGCTGTTTTTGAGTAAATAACACGACTTTTTGCACTGCCAAAGTAAGTTGGTGTCATAGAGAACGAATAAACGGCTTTGTTTTTTTT
>JACJUM010004390.1:888927-899194 GCA_020976665.1 Heortia vitessoides
GATTTTGTATGCCAGCAGTCATGTGCACACTCACTGTTTACCATTCTTTATTCATACCTCTGTAGAAACGATAGACAAGGATTGCGTATTGTCACTAATGTAGAATTCTCTAATGGGCCCTAGGGGCTGACCGGTGGGTCAACGGCCAACCAGCAATAACCCACTTCCAAACAGTGCCATAAAGTGCGTCGCATTGTTCGCGCGGTGGGAACCTATGAGCCACCCGGCAAGGCCGCGCTCGCTACTTCCCACGGATGTCCATCTGTTTGGTATTGCATTGTTTTGATTCGGGATGCTGGCATTGCGGATCTTATCTCCATACAGTACTTATCTAACATCACATCTGTCATATTATTATGTAAATGATTTTCTTTAACTAATGCTAGATTGGATGACAATTCTAGCGCCGTCAGTGTGGGTCGACAGTCGTCTGAATGATGTCTTTTGTTTTTAATTTTCAATGTTCTTTGTGGAATTCTCGCTTTGCTAGTCTGTGATGCTAGTCTCAATTGCTCTCTGGTCGTCGCATTTTCGTCGCTAACAGACTTGGAAGTCTCCGTTTGTCGCCCAATGGATTATCATCATCATCATCATTACTAACATTAGAAGTCCAATGCTGGATATAAGTCTCCCCAAGAAACGGGGAATTTTGCCCTTAATTACCATGCTGGGCAAGCGTGTTGGCAATCGCAGAGCGCAGCTTTCGCGACGGCAATGCCCATCTCCGGCCAACTCTATCGGTATACTGTGCCGGTACCTCATAGCGAATGGATGATCGTCAATTGCCATCTCGTCAGCGTACTTTTCAAATAGGACTATGCTCGAGTCAGATCTCATTGTCTAGCTTGGTCTTGGCCGGCGACTGCCATAGCTAACATGTTCGATTTGGTTGCATTGCTAGTACCTCTAACGGGTCTATGCAAACTCCAGGGCGCCTATGGGCATGGACCTCGGTTCGACCGGCCTTCGTTTAAGAGGTTGGCAAAATGAAGAGTGTGGTGTACTGCTCTACAATTTGTATGATAGCGTTTGTGATTGAGGTGTGACAGTGAGAGGAAAATTGAGGAAGATCTTTTTAGAAGATTTTATTGCTCCATCGCACCTAATGCTAGACTACACAGAAGGGAACTCCTACACCGCTGGAGGAATAGGCGGCGTCGTTGATCAATAATGACCCTACGTCCGATTGCTTCCGCTACACCAGTTAACTAGTTATTACATGAGGTAGACCTCATACAAAAGGTTGTCTGCATTGGTACCTCACTCATCTATTTCTACCGCCTCATAGCAGTGTTCGCTTTGCTGTATTCCGGTCTGAAGGTTGCGAGAGGCAGTAAATTTATTGGGTAATGTCAAGTCACAAGATTGGCAACGCGTTAGTATATCCTTGTGATATAGCGAGCGTCTATAGGCTGCTGTGACGCTTACTATCACGCGGACTGTATATTTGTTTGTCAAAAAATAATAAGTTGAATGAGAAAACCTGGAGAAAAAGATTGATGGTTGTAGAGGCCAGTAAGATGGCGGCTTAAGCAGGCATTTTTAGAAGGGATTGGGAAGTTCTAGAAGTGTAGGAAGTATATTAGACGAACGTGACGAATGTCCTTCGGAATGAACCTTGAGAAGAAGAAGAAGCGTTTTCCTCATAAACCACGTGACATATTAGATTGCTTCATCGTGAATGTAGGGTCCGTCCGGTTGATGTTTTCCCTGTATTGCAACACTCACTTATGTTTCGACAAGGTTAGTGTATCTGTGAAGTATAAGTGTATCAATCATTTTAAGGGACCTTTCAACTCGGACTTCACCCGCGACACTGTCAGCGTGTGTTTACTAACTTGAATACTGACTATTAATTCAAACAGAATATGAAATACTTTTAGTATGATAATATGTAATCAATAATTATATTTTAAAATATTTGAGAATCAACTGAAACAATCATCATATTTCTTTTTTTATAACGAGCCCGATGATATTTGTGTTTGATCTGTGTCTGGGTGTAAAATATATGTATTTAAGTGGTATATTTGTGATAAAAAAAGTATTATTTAAATTAAACACAAAAGTAAACAGCAAAGATATAGGATTCGCGCGATTGCGTCCGTTCCGATCCATGGTTCGAACTCAAAAAGAACGACCCCGTTGTTACTCTACAATGCGTGCACTATACAAATGAGGTCGCAAATTGTTACCAATATTTGTCCTTCTTATAAAATTAAGTTGGGATGAATCTAGCAACTCGGAACGGCCCTTTAATGTGACGTTCTGTAACTTGTCTCAATACTGCATCGTAAACTCTCGATTCTGCATCGTGTGTTCTTCAAGGTCAAAGGTCGCACGTGACCCAATCCACGTCAAGTTTATTGAATAGATGTCGAGGTTAAAATACCAGCTGTAAATAATGATATCGTTTCTTACATCATTGTATAATTAATTTTGGCGAAGGAAATTTTGAAATGTAATGCTTTTTCATCTGCAGATATGTTTCCTTTTTGATGTTGTTACTTTTCCCACATACCGGATTTCAACGCAAGGGTCGCAGATTCTTTTCCTACTTATTGTTTGTGCTACCTTCTTTGTGTAGTTCCATAGTGTAATAGAAATTATACGTTGCAAACCAAAATAACATATATATGTAATTTATTCACATATATTTTATTTTATTGAACTTTATTGCACAAGATATTACAAAATGTACCGGACTTAATGCCAGTTGGCATTATCTAAAAAAAAATATATATAAAATAACGTACATCTGAAATAGGGTAATACAGTTAGAGAAGCAGCATCAGTAAATAAAGTACGGAAAAAGCGTTTTAGGATAAATTTGTTTGGGGATTGATATATATATATATATATATACCCTTGTTACTTTTCATTCGTCTATATGCTGCGTTGACACATACTATCACGCAGGTCGCACACTTGTTTGGTCATATAATAAAAATATTGATTTTACTAACCTTACCTCTTTATGTTATTCAATATGTATCGATTTTGACAGACCCGTTGGCGCAGATAATAGTGGCCTATCTTGTGCGCCAAAGGTGGTGGGTTCGATCCTAGAGCAAATATTTAAATAAATATTTGTATTTGTTCTGTTCTGTCGGTCCTGTTATCTCAATAGTTCTTACGACAGAAGAAGGTATTACATATACGGGTAATTCTCATTTTCTAAAAAACAATGTTCACTGCCATGGAGGGCAACTTTTTTTCAATCCTTATAATTACGAATTTAAAATATTGGTCAGTGGTCATGGGAAAAGTATTCGCCGAACTCGCAACAATGGATCTCCGGTAACTCGGCAAACGTTTTACAGGGCAGTGCTGGACGTCGCATTTGTCGATTTTTTTATATACTACCTATTAAAGGAGGGTCAGGTTAGAAGTACTAAGAATAATCGAGCGTGTATTTTCATACAAAAAAATAATGCGAATGGACTAATTCGAGTAAAGGAAGCGAGTGAGGTACGCCAAGATCGTAACAAGTCTCTGCCTACACCGATGGGACACAGGCGTGATGTTTTCGTTTATTCATTATAATAACGGCTTTTAGGCACACCTTAATCGCCTACTTGACTAAGTTAATAAATCATTTCATCACATTTATTAATAACAATATTAATAAATTCTTGCTATCCTTACTAATATTATAAATGCGAAAGTAACTATGTCTGTCTGTTACGTTTTCCCGCTTATAACTCAACCGATTTTGATGAAATTTGGCACAGACAATCTTTAGACTTAGCTCGTTCGAATTAGCTCGTTCTGAGCGAGCCATGTGTATGTATTTATGTAAGACCTAAGACAGCTATCACTTCTAGTCAAATTTAAACAAAGCAACAATAGTGGTGACGCGTACGTACAAGCTGTAACCTGTTCAATCATTCATTATCTACGACTGCGAATATCGACAAACGGATTAAACGGGGCGCCGGATTACCAGGGTCCACTGTATCTTGTTCTGTCAGCTGCTACCTCCAAGCGAGTTCAATTATGCATACAACATTGGTTACTAATTAAGTGCTCGCTTTCTACCGTTGCCTCACAAACTCGCAAGCGTGTGCGAGTGATTAACAACTGGCGGAGGGCGGGCAACGTTTCAATTAGCCGCATATGTCCGCGCCGGTACAGCCGGCGTAACCCGACACTGGGCTGATGCCGGCCATTATGAGTCTGGATTAGCCAAGGTTGAGCATGTAGGTTGAATATTTGATTGCTGTTTGTCCAGCGTTATGATTCTCGTGTAACGCTTTTATCAGATGTATTTTTTATATTATGAAATTAGTGAACATGGATACCGTCCGCTTGATGGTAAAGGTGCCCGCAGCATAGACGCTCGTGTCATCACAAAGATATCGTAAGCGTGTCCCCAAGCTTGTGAACGTTTACTCAGTAATTTTACTGCCCCTGAACTCTGCTATTTAGAGATAGAAATAGTTGAGAGTGAGGTAGACCTTTGTAAGAGGTCTCACGTGAATTAACGTCATTATGATTAAATAACGTTGTTTCGGATGGGTCATTTGTCGGCTCCGGTAAACCAGTCATATCTTACGACACCTGGTACAAGGGGAAGTAACAATTCTGCCGGTACCACACGGCCTGTGGATTTTAGTATAATTCAGTAAAGTGTTATACGAGAGAAGTTGTGTTTTTGATTATGATGATAATAGCCGTGAGGTACCGGCAAAATAGAATAGTACCTTTCTCTGTACTAGATGTCGTAAGAGGCGACTAGGGTACCAGAACCGACAGATGGTGGTATATCCATTCAAGGCAGTGTAGCTCAAAAGCATAGGGTGGGGATGGGCAGCAGCAATCCTGTCGCAAAAGTGGCGCTCTGCGATTGCCAACACGCTTGCCTAGCGCGGCAATTATGGGCATTTTTTGAGGAGGTCTATGTCCAGCATTGAACTTCCAATGGCTGGAATGATAATGTGTTTTTACTTATGTCATAAATATTTTTCCACAACATCTCATGCATTGACCTGACACCATGTTAGGTCGCTTAAAGCACGTGTATTACGGACGCCAGACAACAGAGAAATCACTATACCTACTACATACATTTAACAGAACAAACAGAAATATTATCATATAAATATTTGCTCTGGGTGGGAATCGAACCCACGAACCTTAGCGCACAGGATAGAATCTCTACTATCTGCGCCATCGGGCTCGTCATAATAACAAGGATACCAAAGAACGGAAAAACCTAGTTGAATGATTGTTGGGGAACTCCTATTAAAGAGTTACCCTATAACACGGTTTCCTTATATATATGCTATGGATGGTTAGGTACATTATATATTGTGGAAAGCTGCGATACGGTTATATATGTATATATATTTGTTGTCCTTTTATATTGCTTCGTAATTAATATCTTACATAAATAGACGTAAACAGGGCTGATCTTCTATGAATTGATTTTAATAATTTCTCACATTCTGTACAGTATATAACTATACAACTTGACAGATAGAATCTGCACTAATATTATAGAGGAAACATTTGTATTTTTGTATGTAACAAATAAACTCAAAAAGTACTGAACCGATTTTAATTATTCTTTTTTCATTAGAAAGCTACATTATTACTTAGTAACATAGGCTAACCGAAGGTGTAAAGAAATTAGCCATAAAATGTCTTTTATCGCATACACTGCGAAGAGTTATAATGATAGAACAAAAAAATGTTCTACAATATTATAGAATACATATATCAATATCTACAAAAAAATTTCGCGAGGCTATATGTCTAACTATTCTAGTTACGTCATTATAACTAATTTTTACATTTAACAAATTGATAGAAATGCCGATAAAAATTAGACCGTGTTATACATACCATTTATAATTTTTTATCCAAATAAATAATTTAATATTCAAGACTGTCTCAATACCTGATAATTACTTTTTAAATTATTAAAATCGGTCATTCCATTCAAAAGATATCATGAAATTAAAATAAAAATACATGCCGGCGGCGGCCGCCACGCAGCGCATCGAGTAACCAACTCGATGAGAGCAATTGTTTGTGGCACTTTCTCGAGTAGAATCTCCTGAAAATCAATACGTTTTGTTGCCACCTACAAATACACCAACGTAGTGTACAGGGAGGCTGAAAGATAAGCATACAATTTTTTTCTAATTTAGTGATTCATGGTCGTATTATTTAGCATGCTTATAACTTAAATATCTTTACCTATTTATGTCTACCCGTGCGAAGCCGGGACAGGCCGCTAGTAGTTTATATTTCTATTTGGGACGGGACAAGTCGAGTGTCTGTCGGGTCAGCTAGTAACCGAAACCTTACCGAATCCCTTCGTCGGACGTTCGCAGGTCTCAACGTTCGCGAGAAAGCGAAGCAACTGGTGAACCTGCTGAAGGACGAGGAGAGGCTGAAGAACGAGCGCGCGCGGGCGCTGAAGGCGAAGCAGCGCTTCGCGCAGACCGCCAGCGCCTTCGGCAGCGACGGCGCGCTCGACGCGCCCGCCAGCCCCACCTTCCCCTCGGTGAGCTGGTTTTCAGACCTTCACCTTCGGATATGAATCGACGCCAATCGAGTTGATGCATACATCGAATATGTGTATAAAAAGTGTAGGAGCTAGGAAGTGAGCGAATATTATGAAGAATTGTGACTTTACCTTAGATAGAAGCAGGGTATCAGAAAAATGGGAAAGACTTTTCCGTAGAAATTAGTACCACTTCTGCTGCCAAATTTCTGTTCATTCATGCCGCCTGCACCACAGAGGAGACCCAAGTTAAAGTTTTATCAATTTCTAAAAAATCTTGAGTGATATCAATTTGGTGTGGCTCATTATTGGCATGTATGACTTGATACATTTTATATTGTCCTAGCTGTGCCCGCGCCCGCGCCTGCGTCCGTGTTAAGTTGTGGCTGGGCAGCGTACACCCCTCAAAACGTATATTATTCGCACGTTTTTGCTGCATCAATCAACTCGTTGATGATGTCTTGATGCTATATAGCCTAAGTTTCTACTTGTTATATCCGCTATCTGCTAGTAAAAGTCCCGTTCAAATCGGCCCAGCCGTTTCAGAGATTAGCCGAAACAAACACAGGCAAACAGACAGACGAAAATTGTAAAAAAATATATATTTTGTTATGTCTCCGCGTGATCGTAATCGTCATAGCAGTTTACAGACACTCGTAATATCACCAGGATATAATTAACGCGCTGCCAACCTTATGACTCGAGGATATTATGCCACATTTATCCAGTAAATTCACTGCCTCTCTCACAGCGAAAGTAAAATACTATTGCAGATGATCTTTTTATTTGAGGTCTACCTAATGTGTATATTTTACCACGATTTGAAAGTCCAAAAGGAGACTGCTACGTATTCTCCGGTCACATTGACAATGCACCGGTGAAACCCTCGATCGGGGAGGCGATCGTTCGCGAACCTAACAGAGATCCACCGTCCGGCAGAACCTGCAGCAGGTGAGCAGCGGGTCGGCGGAGTGGGGCGGCGGCCGTGACGCGGAGCTGGCGCGGCCGCTGACGGCGGGCGAGGAGGAGCTGCAGCTGCAGCTGGCGCTGGCCATGTCCCGCGAGGAGGCGGAGCGCGACGAGCGCCGGCGCCGCTCCGACGACGTGCGCCTGCAGCTCGCCATCAGCCAGTCGCAGCACGACTTCCGGTACGTGTTTGCTCCATATACCTTTCTGGAAGCTTCGGTAGAGGGTTTCGGGTGCTATGTGGCAAATTTAAATATATTATGATCAATGTTTTAAGATTTATTAATTCTTTTTTAAAACCGTATTGCTCGTTTTTTTCGAATATCAAGACTAGATTTCAATTATAATTTCACTAGATTTTCCGAGTTTGTCAGATAATAATAATATTCACATCTCACGTATAGATTGATTGATTGATCTGACTCCTTGGTAAGTCGTTTCAAGTTCTTGTGTTACGCACAACAGGAATCGCAAATATAAGACTCAGAGAGTCAAACAAATGTATTTACAGAATGAACACAAATATCATTATTTAAATATTTGTGCTGGGTAATTATCCCAATTAATATTGACCTTATGTATCATAAAATAATGATATAGCTAACCCCCGATCCAGATTTCAAGATTACCTCCGAAGCGCGTGTCCTCGCGCGTGGGCCCAATACTTCGACCCTCATTGGCGCTGCGGCATGTGCGTGCCCGCTTTACAGTTAGTGCCGGTTCGACTCCCTAACTGTTTGATGGGATTGATTGACTATATATTTTTTGTAGTTAGGCATAGATTTTTATTGTATTTATGACTTATATGGCATCATCATCATCATATCAGCCGTTGGAAGTCGATTGGACAAACGGCTCCCCAAGAAGGGGGTTTTGCCCGTAATTGTCGCGCTGGGCTAGCGCGTCAATCTTCGCAATTGCAGAGCGCAGCCTTCGCGACGGGGGTGCCACTGTCCGTTCCCATCCTGTGTATTTGTTACACTGTTTCGGATGGATATACCGCCATCTGCCGGTTCTGGTACTAAGGTACCAGGTACAGGGAGAGGTACTATTCTACTCTGCCGGTACCTCATGGCAGAGATTTATGTTCAATATTCCTTTGTTTATTTGGAGTATATAATTTAGTATCTCGATGTTGAAATTTGAACAAATCGAATAGTATTTATTTTAGATTAGTATAGGTATATTGTTTATTTCATCATTATATTGTATGTACCTACTTGTGAAATAGTTAGCGCCACTAGATAGGTTGTCAGTGACTGGATATTTGTACTGTCATCATCATCATCATATCAGCCATTGGAAGTCCAGTGCTGGACATAGGCCTCCCCAAGAAAGGGGGAATTTTGTTATCCCCATAATCGCTGCGCTGTTGGCAATCGCAGAGTGCAGCTTTCGCGCGGGTAAGCTGCTGCCCATCCTCGCCCTGTGCATTTAAGCTACACTGTTTTGGATCGATATACTGCCATCTGTCGGTTCCGGTACCCTACAACGTACAGGGGGGACGTACTATTCTACCCTGCTGGTACCTCACAACTAGCTTAAGGAGCCAACACTTTCTAATAACTGCTAGCAGCGTTGGCTACCACAACCCTCATATTTCACATACGCATGGAGCAGTAGAACCGCCCACCATGTAATGTGCAGTATATTCTTGCAGGACGACAGACGAGAAGCCGTCGCCGCAACAGTCGCACCTCCTAGACCTCCTGGACGTGAACTTGGGCTCGCCCGGCGCGACCGCGCCCGCTCCCACGCCCGCGCCCCTCGACCCATGGGGCCTGCCGCCCGCGCACTCGCAGGTCGGTACTATACACCATTGCTCTGTGGATCTATCAGGGTCATGGCTGACCGTTGCCCTGGTGGGTGTTTGCAAATAGGTTGAAAATCAAATGATGTTCGATATAATATTGATTGCCTGGTGATATTAAGATATGGATACAACCATAGAGTTTTATGATTCTTATCCGAGAATTTTATGTTCAGAATTTGCCATATAAAATATTTGATTTTTTTTATTAGTCTATGCCTTTGGATTTCGGCATATTTTCCGAGTCTATGGTAAGCGTGTGATATTTTTGTGTGTTTGCTAAAACAGTAAGCCTAGAGTATTCAGAATCCGTTTTATTGTTGGAGTTTTGTGTTATTGCAATTACATATATTGTTTTAGACGTGTTTTTTCTATTTTGGAGGCTAAAAATTAAAAATGCAGATGTATGTGAGTGCGTCCGACCACCAGATCAATCTGTTCAAATATTTCAAAACTTATGAATAATATTTAGTCAACGATTTAAATTTTAATAAGTTTGGACAGGTTGATCCGCGTGTATGAAATTTCGCTAGAAATGTATTCACGATCAATAAAAATTATTATTTTTCACGCAACGCATACGTTGACTTGATATAAGTCGCTTAAAGCACTTGTGTTGCAGACATAATATAAATAAATAGTGCGTAATACATATATTTAACACGCACATAACACGATCAAATGTTCGTCTCATAAATGTTTGTCACAACTGTGGATCGAATCCACGACCCTCAGCGCATAAGAAGATATCTTAAGACTAGACTGCCGCCACCACTAGACGGGTGTCAAGTGTACTGCAGGTGTCCTAGTGTCACTAGAGCCACCTGTTTTAGACATTGAGTGCCAACATGTCGTTCATGGTCGTTCGATCGTGGCAGGAGACGTCGTCGGACGCGTGGTCGGGCGTGGGCAGCCCGGCGCGCGACCCGTGGGCGCCGGCCGCCGCGCCGCCGCCCGCCGCGCCCGCGCCCGTA
>JACJUM010004390.1:899594-1069911 GCA_020976665.1 Heortia vitessoides
GCCGACCCCTGGGCGCCGCTCGCGCAGGTGACCGCTCATCATATTTGACCCGAGTACTCGTCCTGTCCTGACATGTTTAGTGCGTCGGATGTTCACAGTCTCACTGGGGCATATAGTTTCTGTGACTTGCAGTGAGGTCCCGGCAGAAAAGTACCTCCTTCTGTACGAGGTGTCGTGAGAGGTGACTGGTACCGGAACCGATAGATGGCGGTATATCCATCAGAGACAGTGTAGCTCAAATGGACAGGATGTGGATGGGCAGCAGCATCCTCGTCGCGAAAGCTGTGCTCTGCCATTGACAACGCGCTTGCCCAACGTGCCAAATGTGGGCAAAATTTCCCCTTTCTTGGAGCCCTTTGACTAACAGTGGACTTCCGATGTCTGTAATGATGATGATGATGAATGTTGTGACTGATTTCTAACTATGTCTAAGATAGCATTGTTTCCGGTGTATGTGTTTTCTAGCCGACCTAACAATATACATATTTCTGTATTAGTCGTAAGAGCCGACTAAAGTGATAGACCCAACCTGTGGAAGTGTGTCTATCCTAAAAAGGTGTATCTCTAATATCACCATACTAGTATGATGGGTTGCAAAGTTATGCTGCGATTTTCTCATGCCTACCCATTTATTTATTTATTTACTAGCTGTCCCGGTAAACCTTTAAAAAAATATGTTTGTGTTACCCCTTATCACTTTGGGGTATGAATAAATAAATAGTAGCCGATTCCCTGCAGAATATGCATACAAGATTTCATTAGAATCGGTCAAGCCGTTTCTTTGGAGTATAGTAACTAACACTGTAAAACGAGAACTGTATATATGAAATTTAGTATAACATTTTATTTATTTAACTTTATTGCAAAAAATGTATAAATGGCGGACTTAATGCCAGGTGGCATTATCTCCCAGTCAACCATTACACATTTAAGTATAATATTAACTAGACGGTAACTCAGGAGATGTGTACACGACATGTTTTATTTCATTTATTTTATATTTTAATTTTTTTTGTCAAACAAAACGTAAAATAAAGACTAAATTTCAGGTCCAGGTGATCGATCTTTTTAGTAATCTTTTGGAAAAGTCGACTCTAATTTTGAAAGTGTCTATGGTGTCTAAATGTCTATGGTTCATAAGATTTGATGAATAGCTTTCTAGACTATCATTTGTAAAAATGATTTGCTTGTTGCTTCCGGTTAAGTTTTGTAAACAGCGGTATGGAGATTTTGATTCACATATTAATCTATATACCAAATCAACAGAAAAACAGGTATAGGCGGAGATGGGCAGCGGCATCTTTCGCAGGAAGTTACACTATGCTGTCGCCACCATACCACTGTGCGAATATGTTAGGCAACCTGTGTCCATCAGTGGACGCCCTACGGTGGATATGATCAAGCATATCAAATATCAAAGAATATTATTATTACCTTCCAGTGCAAGTCCCCGGTGTCGATATCCTCTCCATCATCAGGCTCAATGGAACAGTTCGACGCGTTGTCGCAGCGGCCTACTGCGCGAATCAACAACAACTCCGAGCCGGACCCCTTCGACCTGTCCCTGCTGGGTGAGAGACCAACCCTTATTCCTGCACCATTAAGACTGGGAGAAGAGCCGCCGATGATTTTTTTCCCTCTATTAAAATTGAAGATATTAAAAGTCAAACGACTAATGACCTTGATGACCTTATATAGTGTAAGCGTTCTGAAGACAACTGTGTTTTATTGTTAAAAAGAGCGCAAGTCCGATTATTCAGATACATGACTACATACAGAAATTTGTTCAAATAAGTCTTATGCCTTATAAGGTTACTATTATATTATTAATACGAAATGGCCAGGACGCGTCGTTCACGTTCAGTTGACCAATATTACCAATGTTCTCATCCAGGTGACAGCCTAAGTCCGAAGCCCGAGTCCCCGGCGGGCGTGAGCACGGGGGCCATCAAGAAGTCCCCGTCGGCCTTCCTCGGGGAGAACTCGTCGCTGGTGAACCTGGAGCGGCTGCTGCAGCCCGCGCCGATCGACCCGCCCGCGCCCAACCCCTTCAACGGGGACGCGCGACACATGTTCGCCGCGCCCGCGCCCGTATGTACCCACATCTATCTATCGAAATTTTACAGCCAATTGGATTGCGCGCATTTAAACATTAGATCTGGACCCAAAACGAGACGAGACGGAACTACACGATAAACAACGTGCACTCGTATTCCAGCCGCGGTTAACGATCAACGAGCTGAAGCAGCAGCAGATGGGGCTCACCGGCCTCGCCTTCCCCAGCACGTCGCCCGCCTTCAACGCGCCCGCGCCCCTGCCCGCGATGCCCACCCTGCCCGCTATGCCCGCGGTACCCGCGCTGCCCGCCGACCCGTGGGCGCCGGCGGGCACGATGATGGGGGCGGGGGTGGGGGTGCCCGTGGCCGCGCCCCGCTCGCACTCGCCGTGGTCGCCGCCGCAGACCCGCCACACGCCGAACCCGTTTCTGTCCTAGCCGGTACATAATTGCCTAACAGGTGCGCTCGATCTGTCAACTTCTATCGTACTCGTGTTTCTCTACTATATAAATGTATATAAATATAATTGGCCGGTCATATATATGTTTATTTACCCCGTTTAATCTGATTCCGATCGCTGTGAGAGACGTGTCGCTATTTTTTCACGGGAAATGTTTTATGCCATTTATAGATAAATAAATATACTCAGATTTATAATGTTGAAGAGTACAAAGATAAATTACCTATTTAAGATCTTTATGACATGTATGACTATGGAAAATTTTGGAAATATTTAAACCTATTTTATGTTTAGTTCTTTCGGCCGTGACACGATCTGTGTCTGTGAGTTTGAATTACAAATTTAAATGTGCAACTCAAACCGTTTATTTTATCATAAATTACTATTTGTTTTCGTAAACATGAAATAATTGAAAATATTGGAACACCGTCATCCCACTATTATCCTTTGTAGTGTAATTGTATAATTCCCCGTCCCCAGGCATCCAACTCCCCCGGCCGCCGCGCGCCCGCACGTGACTCCCGCCACTCCGCCCGCTCGCTGCACGCGCCCGCCCCCACCACCACCACCACCAACACCAACACCAACACCAAAACCACCACCCCACCCCGGCCCGCCACACACCAGGTTACTTGCACACGTGTATATCTTACAGTCGGTACACAGTTGCGAGAATTGAAGATACAAAAATATTGGACAAGCGCTGTTGTATCGAATTAATGAGAAACCTCGCTAGAATTTTATTATTTTACAAATAAATCAGTGTTTATTGTAATCGCTCATCGTTTTTGTGATGAGCTTCGATTTTTTGGACACTTTTCATATACGATTTTAAGCTCGCCCGTAATTTCGTGCGTGCGTCCGCACTTCACGCGCGAGCGGGGACGTTTGCGTATTTTTATATGTTGCGCAATACGCAAACGCGATCGTCTAGTTATCTCAATAAGTACCGTTGCGTGTAAGTCACACGATCCACAAGTGACATACTCGACAAAACATTATTTTGACGCTTACTGTGAATTAGCCTTTATGCTAACTGAGAGGATATTGTTAAACGAAATTGTATTTATGAATTATTGAGAAAAATCTCTTCAATTATGAAAGAAATATAATTTCATACATTATGTCTATAGTAATAGTACGCCAAAGTTGCCATAGGCTACAGTGACCATAGAGACGGTAAAATGGCTATGATACAAAAAAATTGTCTATGCTTCATTCACGACATAACTAAGTAGTTAGGACTTTAAATCATTGAGAATTACCCGCTTTACTAATATATACCAACAATCCGCAATACACTAGGAAATTCTATACGACGTCGCAATTATTTAGACGTATTGGTAATGTTCCTGAACTTAACATAGTGTTGCGTTCGTTCTAAAATGAGTGAATGGATGGAGTGAGTCATGTCTCGGGAACGGCCGCGACGGTCGTTCACACGCGCTTTTGGGGGGTCGGCTCGGAAATAACGGCACACTTTATTTAAGTGTTTCATGTATTTAAATTGTTTTTAGTAGTATTTATTCTGAGGCAATGGATAATTCTGGCAATGCATATCAATATTTATCACATGTTAACAGAAACTAAGAATATATGTCAACGAAATATTTGGTGAGAAATTGTATATTTTCGAATCCGACTTCCCCAAAACATCATATCACTTCATATATTTCCAATTGACGAACAATCAAAACATCGTATATCTGTCGCGACAGACGGACGAGTATAGCTAATATAATTATACACATTTGGAATGGTTGGACCTTTTCGTGTGGTGAGTGGGAGTTATGAAGCAGTTTAGTTTTACACGGTGTCGCCGCGGTCCCCACTCTATTATCTCGGCCGCGCCAGCTGCCGACCGCGGTGTAGGTTAGCGAGGTTAAACTAAGACGACTAGGTACGGTATACAAAATAATGTAAATGGAGGTTTTTACATAGACTGGATTACGCTGTGACGTTGTGTAATAGTTTAGTACGCGAATATACGCCTTCTTTTAATCATGCTGTCCGTATATATGTATATATATTTATATACTATGACGTTAACGTGACCACATTGAATTGAACACCGTTTTATAGGGCCTGATTTGCGCGGAGTGACCTTCATGCTTGTATTTTAAATCCGAAGCCTGAATTATTGCTACTGTTGGTATTACTGAATGTATCTAGTTATAGACTTTATAAAGGTATATTCTCTCCCCTTTCTACCACCAATTCTAAGAGGCTGTGAAATCACTGGGCAATGAGACATGATAGCTTCACAAGGTTGGCGATGCGCTGGATATTCTTGAGATAAGTAATAAATATTTTAAAAAATGTCGGGTGTATTGATAGTTAAGTACGTAAGCTACAAAAGTGTATATTCATAATTGGGAGCAAAATTAATGACCTGATCAGTCTAAAGACAACAGGAGTCTTCAATTGATAATATATACCATTATAAAAGCCATTTGAAGTTCTCTGCTGGACACAGGCCTCTCTAAGATAGCAGGAATTAGCCAATAATTGTCGCGCTGGGCAAGCGTGTTCGCAATCGCATGCTCGATGCTGCTGCTAACTCCCGCCCTGTGTACTTGAGCCGCACTGTTTCGGATATACCGCCATCTGTCGGTTCTGCGACCTTAGTCGCCTCTGGTGCAGTGCTGCTCGCTGCTATACGTGGTAATCTTTGTGATTACTTTTGCGTTAGTTTGTATATTGAAGAATATTCGCTAGTAAAAGTGCCCTCGCGTGAAAAGCTTATTGATAAGATAGTAATATATGAATTAATGATACAATTAAAAATAGTCATTTAGGAGTATGGCGGCGTAATTAAACGAAGGCGTAGTAGTTTCTAGCAATAGACAATGTAGAACCCAACCGGGAGGGAGCAGTTTTGTAGCCACTTGGGCGGTTATTATTGCATCTGTACTCCTTTAAGTATAGCTGGATTAAATTGATAATGTCAATGTTTGGCGAAGTAATTTGTTATTAATTTTCTTTACATTAAATCAATCGAAAATTTAAGAGAGCTGTCATTATAATCAAGCTATTTTTTAAAGGATTATAGGTGTCAGAGCGCGGGCGTCGTGTGTGGAGAGTGGAGATGTGCAAGAAATGGTTTATACTAGTCAAGGCCGCGGTTTGGAGTAGGAATCAATCGGTTTCCAAAATGCCAATATTACGTGGATTTTGTCGGCACGCACTTTTGCGTTAGTTTTTGTGGGCGGTTATGGTTAGGGCGAGATGTATAGACGTCTCTAGTGACAATATAAATTATCATCTCTATTAAACCACTCAACGCTGTACAAATTCTGCGTTGTGCTTATGAGATTTCCGAAAGACTACTAGCATGATAGTAATTTGACAAGATACCGGAGTTTCGGTTTGCTTTGTGGGATCGCCCGATAATGGTCGTGGTCTGTTTCCTTGGGTTGCGTTATAATTGGCGTAATCTCCGGAACAGTGGTCCTAGAATCGGACCACGACCTTATATCTACGTAAAGGATCTCCACTTTGGATAAAATAAGAGTTTTGATGAAACGGCAGCTGTATTTTATTGACATGTGTGATATCTGTGATACCCTCATTGGCGTAGTGAGACACCGCCACAGCGTAAACACGGCAGGTCCTAGGTACAAAGCCTTGTTTTGTAAAAAATAAAAAAAAATGACTGGGTGTTACTGTAAAACGCTCTTAAATTATAAGTGGTACTCTTTCTAAGGGTAAGGACTTACATGGCCTCCACATATGGTATCTCCAGGACAGAAGATCGTATTTCTGTCAGTTGGTCGACCGTTCGGTACAAAGAGAAACCTCCACTCTCCCCCCATGCTGCGGCGTTGTTGGTCTACTCCGTTTATCCATTCTAGGAAATAGAAACGAGCTCTAAAGTAGGACTTTTGGGTGTAAACTTAAGGTACTAACGAACCTGCTTGTGCAGCGCAAGTATTGTTATAAAAAAATAATCTAAGATATCCTTATATAACATTTATTATGTTCAGTATATTTTTTAAAGAAAATTGGCGTTGTTCAATCTATTTTCATTAGAAAATTTATAAAAAAAATATTAAAAATCTATTTTTAACACGGGCAATCTTCCGCTGCATGAATAGGGCTACACTAACGTCCATAGATGGCGACTCGGTTTAAGGTCTCAAGTTGTTAAACGTGCCTTAGATACCAGTTTTGTAATATGATAATGTGTGTCGCCCTCCACGGTTTCCGACTTTACCTACTGGCAACACTGCATCGCCGCCATTTTGTGAACCACAGAACCAGAAAACTTGTGATAACTGACAGATACCTTTTCCCCCTTTTTATATGTAAACAAATGCTGTGTTACCAGTGGTAAATTTGGGAAACGTAATGATTGTGATTTGTCTATGAAATAGCACACACTTGATTATATCGATAAATTGTCCGAATAAAATGTCTAATCGATTTGAATTTATACATGTTTTTGGTGTGAGCGTATCGATTTGTTTACACTTTACGATTGAGAAATTATGTGATTTCAGTGAGAGCTTGAAGTGGAACTTGCCTTTTGCATTTTTTATATGTATTTTTATTGAAACCATAGACAGTGGAATTATTTAGCAACGATTTTGTTTAAAAGTATGTTATAATGGTCCAGTCTTATCCGCTGTTTATCGAAATGGTGATGACTATTTGATTGAGTTAACCGTGAGGGATGGCTATATATTGTAGTTATTTTTATACATATGTACTACGATTTGTTTGTAAGGGCAAGTTCACATATTCACCACATCAGTCCAAACCTGCACTTTACAACGTATGTATGTTGCGTACAAATATTCCATTTTATATGTATGTGTGTATATTATATTATATTGATATAATTTTACAACCCTCATTATTGACTTAGTATTGATCGAGTTAAGGTAAATTATATACGTTTAGTTCGCTCGGGTTGTGTTGCCAGTTCAAGATGCCTCGTCCACTCCGTAACTCGCATTTTTATACATTAGACACACACGACAAATACGTTTTATACATACATTTTTTGAGGTGGCAACACAGTTTTCTATTGTTTTTTTTTCGCTTTATGATTATTATTAATTAGCAGGTTCAAATGGTTATTGATTTGTTTATCAGTTATGTAGATAAATTATTTTTAATATATTATTTTTGACCAATAAAATGCATCGATGCTGTTTGTGTCACTAGCTAGGGAGATAATGTAAAGATTAATGTAACTATTTAATTAAAATGTATAAGTTTTTCGATACATGTACGTTGTTTTATTTCAATATACGGAGCTTCGGATTTCTCTACATCCATCACCCGCTGCTACGTTTGTTTGATTATTATTTCAGTAGATTTTTTTTTTATTCATAAGCCGACGGAAATAAATAAATGGTTTTCAACAATACTTCAGCATGAACTGGCCATCAGAATGAACATAAAAAGCGCCTTCAAATCGATTGAACTGTTTCATATATTATGGTTCTTATAAGTATTTTATTGATCTCTATAAGTATTTGTAAGAATATTTAGTGTTCAGGTACACTTTTTGTACTAATTATGCGTATAAGTCTACTTCCGTCATCGAATCAGAAATGTGGAGATTAGTAAACGAAACAAAGTTATCCGACAGAACCCATCTGATTAGAAAATCGAAGTGTCAATGTGGCTAGAAGGTTCCGAAATGGAGACCACGTTGCAAACGCAATTTTATAGATCTATCCAGATAAGGTCAGATATTTTTTTTTAAGAATAGATTCCAGTAAACTGGAGCGATTTTGTTCGTTTGCTTTTTGGGAACCTTTATTTTGTTATTATTTTATTTCAAATTATTGTTGTCTTCTATTAAAATAAATACACTACAGACAGAAGTTTGGGACATGGGAGAGCCTGGTGATCTGTAATACGAGTCTGCGAACCTACTGGCACCAGTTCCCCACAATTAACATTTTAGACTGTTTGTTCAGAATTGTATAAGGATGTTATTTTTTCAGAATCCACTGTCGTTTGCGGAGTTCCACAGGGCAGCATTTTGGTCCCGCCTCTTTTACTTGTATTTATTAATGACCTTTGTAATCTACAACTCCAAAAGGGCAAAATAGTAACTTTTGCGGATGATACGGCTCTTTTCTCTGGTAATACTTGAAAAAAATGTCTTCCTGCGGGCGCAGAATGGTATTAACATGGTTGGTTGAGAATAGAAATGACCTGCAAAATGATATATCTTGGCATAATTATTGACCGCCGTCGTGCCGAGTGCTACCGACAGAATAGAATAGTACCTCTCATAGTCGTAAGAGGCGACCACCAGAACGGTACAGCTCAAATGTTCAGGGCGGGGATGGGCAGCAGCATCCCCGTAGCGATAGCTGTGCTCAGCGATTGTCAACACGGTTGCCCAGAGCGGCAATTATGGGCAAAAAACCTCCTTTCTTAGAGAGTCCAGCAGTGGACTTCCAATTACTGGTAAGATGATGATAATGATGAATTACTCACAGTAATCTAAAGTTAATCACATACTAGAGTATTAAGTGATAGAATACGAAAACTTCTCTATATATCTATAGCTGACAAGGAAACTATAAAAATGGCCTACTTTGCTTTGTACCAGTCTTTCTAATTAAATATGGGATTGATGTTTGGGGTGGACAAGCCATGACATATATTATAGACAATATTAAGACAACATAAAATGGTAGATCCATCTATTGGTCCTTCTCCCGTAGTATCGCCATTCTTCTTATTCTGGGGGACGGATTTATACAATAAACTCAATGTTCAACTAAATATATACAGAAGTAATAACAGGTCGTGCAAATCGATGGTATGCCAATATCGTCAATCACTCACATATATGGTCTTTTACGTATATTGTCATAAATAAATTAACCACACGTTTACTTACACACATGCACATACACGTACACACACACTTACACACAAACTTATCTATAGTTTTTATATTTGTATGTCTTGTCTATATAAATATAATCTGACCTTTATTGTGAATCATACCATAATTGTCATAATTACTAATTGTCTTGCTTTTTTGTTTTATTTTTGAATTGTACTGTTGTTATTATCCCTTCATAACAGCGATTGATGCGGTCAGAGCGTAGCATGGCCGGCGGTACCTAAACCGGTGTATCAGGTATACCGTAATACCTGTAATGATTTTAATACCTTATTTGATGTGAATGTCCAATTTTGTCTGTGTGAAATTTGAAGTTTTCATTATCTTTTTAAATGTTTTTTTGAATATTGAATTTAGTTAATATTTTTTGAGTTAGTAGCCAAATGTTCTTTATAACATCAAATCTCTGGTGACAAATTCAATCCAGATAAGTAGTTATTTTATATTAGAATAGTGTAGTGGTTCTACGATTAAGTACAAATCACTACGTTCTTTTGTTGATTGAAAAGTAAGAAACAGGTTCAGACGGAGATAAATAGAAATAAAATTAAACAGGTGGGATGTATAGCACATGTTTTTATAAATATATTTTGAGCGAAACAATTATTAGCGTTAGCAATAACGGTTCATTGATTAATCGAATGCTGGTGAGCAGTATCAGTAGCAGGATTCTACACTTAAGTAGATTTATTTTATACGACACTAGCTGCGCCCGCGACTTTGTCCGCGTGGAACTGTGACTTAGACAGCATATTTTCTTTCGAACTACAAACTTCCACGCAGCGCACGCAACGTACGTAAATTTTTCACCCGTTGCCACATTTTTAATCAATGCTCCGCTCCTTTTAGTCGTAGCGTGATGTAATATAGCCTAAGTTACTACTTATTACGTAAACTGTCTGCCAGTGAAAGTCCCGTCCAAACCGGTCCAGCCGTTCCAGAGATTAGCCGAATCCAACAGACAGACAGACAAAAATTATAAATAAAGTTTTGGTATGTGTACCATATGCATGTCACTCTAATTTTCTTTATATGTATAGATTACAAACTCGCGCTTGTTATTCTGTCGATATTGTGACTGTTCTTTATACGTATACTAACTTTATAATAATTTACAAAATTTTACATTTCAGTAAATTTGTGCAAACTTTTAAGCTGCTGCAGCAGGAATGGCTGCCGGACTTAAACGTACAACATCTAGAGTATGGAACAAAAAAAGAAACTGCTTTATCAGAGAGTTGGGAACGCGTTTGGTAGACCGGGAATTCGACTACCGCTCTGGGGCTTTTCTGATGCAGAGGATCTTGTTCTAGGGCGCTTTGGGTCGAACATGTCTCTTCTTTAAAATGCATTATTTTTGTAGAAATATATAACGTCTTGTAGTGATTATAGGCTTAGTGCTATTTTTAGATATATAGAAACGATAATAAGTTATAAATATGCTCAATTTATGTGACAAATAATAATTACATTTGTTATTCTAAGTATATTGAAGTTTTTATCTTTAACTTATTAATATTTGAGGCAAGTATACGATTGTGGTACCACACCTCTCTTAACTCTTTCGCCCGCAAAGCGCGCGCTTTAACACATTTTCCAGCATGTCAGTATCCCAAAACCATAGTAAGGTGACCATTTATAGCTTTGTATTGTGTAATATAAATAGTAAATGTACACATTTAATTAAATTCATGTTATCATATTTTCGCTATAATCACCATATTTTTTTTATATTTTCATAAATTTCTTATTAAAAGTTATTTATAAAAAAAATATTTGTAAATTTAGAACACACTTCGGTTGACAGATGGTATCCCTAGGTAGTTTGTTTTCAGAGCTTGTTTCTTTTGCAGATATTGTAATTAATTGAAAAAAATATCTGATTTCTCAGAGATTTAGATTAATTTAATTTTAGGAATAATACCAACTTTTGTATGAATCTGAATTTTTGTTTTGGCTTTTAATATTAATTAGATTGTCGTGTCGTGTCTATAGTTTGCTTCCTATTACTTTCTAGCATAGAAGTCAGCTTACGGTATTGTGCTAATCCCTACGGATACGTATTCTATAGTTATTTGGTGGAACCGCCACGGGTATGTATGCGATTTTTATAGTTTATCCTGAATCAGTTATTATTTAATTTCTGCTTTTGGTTTAAACTCTTTTAGATTTGCATAGGAGGGCGTAAAGAATAATTTAAAAAAATCCTGTTGTCTTCTTGAACCTTTACCGTATCCTATGTATACTTAATTAAATGAACAGTTCTTAAGCAGTGTCCAACTTATTTATGTGTTCCTCAAATATAACTCTCGATTAAACAAATCGCACGCTTGTTTTTCAGGACATGTAAAGTCAGATGTTTAAGAAATTGTTGATTATGACCTAAACAAGAAACCTAATTAGTCAGATACGTAGGCATATGTTTAATGTTTGAACAATCAGATTTTTGACATTGACATTTACCAACCCAGATATGCATTACACCAATTTTTCCAGCTACAAATCCGACGAGTTTCTGTATTTTAGCCAACTGCTTTTTTGACGATATGGCGTGTTATCCAATTTATAATGAATGTCACATAAAATGCTAAACTAATCATTAGTTCGAATTTATAAAAATATATATTAAGAATGTATTGTCTATTTCAGACATGATTGATTGCATGTTGTGGTGTGAGAGTTAATCTAAGATACATTGCCGCACACATACGTAGACTAGGTGTACAAATTAAAAAATCCGTCATAATTTCACAACCAACTAAATTGGCTCTTTTAAAGTTTACTAATGAATGCGACGGCTTGTGTGCAATTACAGCTAAATGTATAGAATTTTTACATAGAATGTGATCATATCACAGTTAAAGAAATAAAACAGCAATATACAATATGATTATAATTTATTCGTTAATAGTTTACAAAGACATTATCGTACAAATATTAATTTCCATGATCAGCATACTGCATACAAATACTTAATAAACATTACCATTTTGTTCTTTAATAGAAAACTTACGAGATACGCTTCCGCCGGTAAGTTAGTCGGTCCATCGAAACTTCGCTTATATACAAGATAATACGCACCGTACAAACAGTACAAAATGTAAGAAAATGTATAAAATCCAGTTGTCGGGCGGAAGAGCATGGTCGGGTGGAAGCGCCGGTCTCGACAAGCCTAACCCTACGTCTCTTACAATAACTTAACTAGCTTCACGTTACTAACTAGGTATGAGCCAGACAGACTGGGGCGCGGGACAACCTTGAGCAACGCGCGACGTGCCGGCCCGCCGGCGCCGGCCGGTACACGTCCGGTATTGCGGTAATCCCTGTTCAACTTACATTAATTACGGTATTATGAATTTAAACGTTACGTCCGAGCGGCTCGTAAGCTTCAGTCTCGCGGTGTCTCGCTTCGCCAGACTGCGCCGGCCGGCCCGAGGCCCGCACCGAGTCGGTGCGACGAACAAAACCATCGACTAGACGCTACGATATCCAATAAATATTCATCGAAAAATTCCAATAATGTCCCCCGATACTTAAATACAAATCCATCACATCGATGCCGTAAATCTAAAATAAATAATTTCCAAGCGTTCCGAGCGACGGTCACCGAATTACAATATTATTCGAATTCGAAACAAGCGACAGCGACGGCAGATCTACCGATTACAAGAAAAATATAATACGATTACAACAACGACGGCGGACGAAGTCGCGCGACCGCGGCCGCGCCGCGCGCCTCGCTCCCGTCGCGCCGGTCGGCCGGCGCCCGGTCGACGCACCCCCTCGTATATATTTTTTTATTGCTGAAATGTATGACGACAATGCACACGCTCATTGACTAACATTCCGGTTTTCTCGTATAATTTAAAAAATCCATTCGCAGCGGATTCCGGCCAGAATCAGCTGTTTGGGTCGTTCGGACGCCGCCGGGCGGACCGCGCGCGGCGGCTGGGGGCCGGGGCGGCGTGGACCGGGGGCGGCCGCTCGCCGCGCCCTCCGCGGCCGGAGACTCCCGTCCTCGGGCGGGGCTCCGCGGGCGGAGCGGGGTAGGGCGGGGCGGGGCGGCGGCGGCGGGACACGCTTAGTACTCCCAGTGCGTGGCGGAGGCGAGGTCGGGCCCGGCCAGGCGGAAGTTGCCGTTCTTGGCGGCGGCGAGGTACTGCCGCTCGGCGGCGGCGCGGATGGCGAGGCGCGTGGGCTCGCGCAGCTCCAGGTGGAAGCCCTGCGCCGCGTCCGCGTCGCACGACACGCTCTCGCTGTCCGCGTGCCAGTACTTGCCGTTTTGTCCTGGGGATTGCGGAGCCTCGTCAGTGCCGGGGTCAGGTCGGGACGATGCGGCGATAACGGATTATGCTCCGGCGTAGCGAAATCGGCTGCGCCTTGTGATGCCGAGACCGGAGATGCCGCGAATTACCAGAAGCGAAAAAGCATTTTGTGTTGGAACAGGAATCGAACCCGTTTCAGTTCCGTTAAATATTTAACATGTTGAGTTTCTAAATATTTTTCATTAATCTCCCAAAACATTATTCTCGACGGCTCGGCACTCGGCTCACTGAGGGTCGGAAGTATCGCTCACCTTTGAAGTAAACGGCTCCCTTGGGCCCGCGGATGACCTGGATGGTCTCGTAGTTGGCCTTGTTGCACTCGAGCCGCACGCCCTTGGGGCCCACGAACCCTTGCTCGCATTTCAGCACCAGGATGGGTCTGCAAACATGCGGGCTTTCATTAATACTAATATCCATTCTCAAGCTAATCTCAATCTATTTGCTCTAGTTTGCCGTGAGGGCACCAATCTACAGGCAGAGTAGAATAGTACCTCCCACTGCACCAAGTGTCGTAAGAGGCGACTTAGGTATCAGAACCGACAGATAGCGGTATATCCACCCGAAACCCGGGGATCGGTAGCAGGAAGTCTGTCGCAAAAGCTGCGCTCCGCGATTGCCAACACGCTTGCCCGGCAATTATGGGCAAAAACTTCCTTTCCCATGTCAATCAGTGGACTTCCAATGGCTGGTATGATAAGCATAACATATCATCATTGCCCTAGTTTTTAAAATCACATTCTATTGTCTATTTTAATCTGGCTCACACTACATTCATACCATGCCGAGTGCAAAGAAGACCCAACGCCCCATTGCTACTCACCTATATATATAGACTAGGCCCCGGTAGACTGGGTGGGGAGCAAGCTCTGTAGCCAATATGAAATTTCCTCCCAAGTACGCCAAGGTTTGCGATAAAAATGGATTGAGGTGCCAATGCAGAAAACCTTTGTATGAGATTTACCTCTTGAAAATCTTTATACATAGAAGGAGAAACTGACTGACATATCAACGCGGGGCCGAAACTATAAGGGTTAGAAACTTGAAATTTTGCACAGGCTACCTTTTACGACGTAGAGGAGCATTAAGAAAGGATTTTCGTAAAACGTGTTTTGAAGTAATTCAAATGCAATTTAGTATAAAGTTTCGTCATTTAAGGTCATGACACACGTGTAAAATATTTTTTCGAAAATCATCCCTTTTCAATTGTCAATTAGGTGCCTACCTCAGCATAAGCTGCAGCGGTACTGCGTAGTAAAATAAATGGTCACCTGTTAATGAGATAGAAGTAGTATTTGCAATTGTCGTCGATGGTGTCCGCGTTGGCGTACAGGTGTCCCGAGCGCTTGGTCATCAGGTACTTGCCGTTGTTGGCGCGGAAGGCCACCGCGCCGTCGCCCTGCCAGTCCAGCTCGAAGAGAGCATTCGACGACCTGATGAATTAAATTAAAAAATGTATTTATTACACATTTTAAGTGTTAGGAAAGGATTGGTTGAAAACAGCTAACGATATAAAAAGATGGCGGAGTCTGGAGGAGGGCCATGACTTATTTTTTTATATCATGGATTATAAATAATAATATTAAGGCTTATTATTATTTATTTCACAAATAGTGCAAACAGTTGATATAATATACAGTCTTATAAAATACGAATAATAATAAATTCATACAACATCTCATATATGACATATTGACATGACTCCGAGAAAAGTAGCTTAAAGCATTTGCGTTATCGACATGGACAAGTATAAAGAGGAATCACAATCACCACATATGACAAAAATTAATAAGATGAATATTTGTATTCGTTCTTTTTCCTGGGTTTTAAATATGTAAGGTATATTTATATTTCCTCTGTTGTCTGATGTCCGTAACACAAGTGCTTTGTACGTCTTATCTCGGATTCAGGCAAGTCTTTTTGTAAGTAGTCGCTGCAATTTTAATAATATATTCAATTTGCCGGGACGTACCGGTAGAATATAAGAGTACCTCCCACTGCACCAGATGTCGTAACAGAGCGACTTAGGTACCAGAACCGACAGATGGCGGTATATATATCCGAAACATTGCAGCTCAAATGCACAGCGCGGATATGGGCAGGAGCATCCCCGTCGCAAAAGCAATTATGGGCGAAAAACCTACTTTACGACCAGCAGTGTACTGATGACTCAATTTTTTGTTAACTTTACCATTTACGGGGGCATTTTTTATTATAAGTATCACTGGTAATCCGAAAAGGTTTTTGTCGGATTACAGTAGTACCCCAGATCCCTTCATAGAGTAATGTTAAATCTGATGTATCAGTTATTTCGTTATTCAATCGTTAAGTCCAGGAAGAGCTGTCAAATTCATTTTAGAAACTTTCCAGTCGTGCGAGTAATGACTATGTTGGATCAACGGAGACAGATCGTGTATACAAAACTAGCTAACACCAATTTGTGACTTTTTTCCGTGGACTCACTTGTTATCGCCGCTAGCCTGGATGCCGCCGCCGGTCTCGAGGGTCCAATAGCGGTCCTGCATGGTGCGGATGTACCAGCGGCGTGTGGCCCAGTCGAACTCCAGCTGGAAGGTCTCGTGTGAGGAGATCTCGTCCTGGTTTGCTGTTACATCCACACCTGGAACAAAAGAAAACACAATTAGTCTACATTTTAGAAGCAAATTGGGAGTCCTACTGCTAAGGAAGGTCTTCAGCACCTCACTTAAATATCTTCACATAAATATTTGTCCTGGGAGGGGATTGAATCCACGACTTTTGGCGCACAAGACAGGATCACTACTATCTGCGCCATAGCGTCAGTCGAGTCTAACGAGACAATTTTCTTTTTAACGGTTTGAAAAAGTTTTTAATCTTGTCAGAACTGTCATAAAACAAACAACTCTAAATAAGTAGTATAATAATTCAACAACATCAATGGCGCTTCAAGCAACTGCTCCCGTTGCCAAATTACGAGAAAAATTACTTTCTGGAGTGTCTCGATTTTAACAACGGTATTGGACGGCTTGGTTCCCACACGTACAACAAAGTCTGTTCTCCTGGTATTTCAGTATGTGATGTTTCAAATGTATTCTTTAACAAGTATTTGGTCAATCTACTCTCATGGTTTATTTTGCAATTACAAATAGTCAATAATACTTTTAATGTCCTGTAATGCGTTCGCCATGTGAGCATATAATGGTAACAACGGTACCGCAAGTGGAAGCGGCCGTCACGCAAGCTTTCTGATTATCATACCGCAGAATCTTGAGTGCCGCTAGAGCTAAGAAATGTCCTGACGAATATATGTAAATAGGACTCAAATTCCCTATTGAACCAGACTGGGAAAACAGTCAGTAATAAATGCCCTGTTGTACCGGCAGAGTAGAATAGTACCTCTCCCTGTACCAGGTGTAGTTAGTGGCGACAGAAATACCAGAACCAAAAGACAGAAGACCGAATGCATAGGGCGGGCATCAGTATTCCCGTCCTGCTCTGCGATAGCTAACACGCGTGCCCAGCACGGCAATTATAGGCAACATTCCCTCTTTCTTAGGGAGGTGTATGTTCAACAGTGGACTTGCATGGCTGATGTGGTAAAACATGGAATGTGCAGGTGGTATTATTTGTTTTAAGAATGGTTACTAAACATTAAGGAACTGAATAATATAACAGTATTTAAGACATTATGAGAAACGAAGCATTCTAGACCTTATTGTAGGCTATTAGATTTTGGCAGGATAAAATAGTACCTCCCTCTTTACGAGGTGTCGTAAGAGGCGACTAAGTTACTAGAACCGATGGATGGTGGTATATCCATCAGACAGTGTAATTCAAATGCATAGGGTGGTGTTTATTTATAATTTATTATTGGGCAGCAGCATTTCCACCGCGAAAGCTGCTATCAATGATTGCCAACATGCTTGCTCAGCGCGGTAATTACGGGCTAAACTCCCCCTTTTCTTGGGGAGGCCTATGTCCAGCAGTGGACTTCAAACAACAGTAACTGCTGTGTTCCTGCCCGAAGGATGGAATTACAAGTTGGCTTGTTTGCTTCACTGGTGCCATGAATTGATGGGACACGATAATTGTATGTGTTGCCTGTCAGCACCGGGCAGGTGTTCGCCGTGTTGAATAGAAGCGTTGACGGGCCGTGCCGTGTTATGGCGTATGTTTTATGCAAACGTTCGTTATGCAAGTCCAGCGATGCGAGGGCATTCTGCATAAGTTAGGGTTGCCTTCATCACCTCATCCAACATCAGCACCTCATCACATTGACCTGACTCCGCGATAAGTCGATTAAATCACTTGTGTTACGGATATCAGACAAATCAGTTAGGAAAATCACAAATACATATGATATTTAAATACCTATAATACCCAAAAAACGGCAAACATAAATACTTATCACTGGTAGTGCCCGAGAGTTGGTCCGCCTGGATTAGTGACCTTAGATTAGTAGCCTTCCTCGATAACTGGACTATTTCAAAACAGACCAGCAGTTTCTGAGTTAAGCGCGTTCAAACAAACTTTTTAGCCTTATAATATTAGTATAGATATAAAATGTAGACACATTTAATGCTTGCCCTGGATGGGGATTGAACCCACGACCCAGTCCTTTGGCGCGTAAGACAGAATTACTACCATCTGCGCCATCGGGCCCGTCAATATTCATATGATGATATTTATATATGTATCGTTTGTGATTTTACTGTTGTCGGGTGTCCATAACACAAGTGATTTAAGTGACGTATCACGGAATAAGGTTAACGTTTTAGACGTTGTAGGAATTTATTATTACTTAAAAAAAAATAAAGTGAGTTGACGGCGTCAGCCCTGAAAAGCAGCGGGCGTCGACCGGCGGGCAACGCCGCGGAATGCCCGCTAGCTTATATGCACACACGGACATTACAGACTACTAACTACAATCGGGCACTCTAATACTTCAACGAATTAATCAATTGTCTAGAAAACACTATTTCCATTAATTCGCTCTGCATGTCCAAACCACCTATTTTTATCAATCTTAACTATATATACCTGGCGCATTCGGCAGAATTCCTATCTTGTGGACCAAGGGTCCTGAGTTCGATCCCTATTCCGAACAAACATTTATATACTGAATGTTTGTTTCAGTCCTGTTTCCAGATGTTGTATTTGTGTATTTAAGTAGTATATTTGTGATTCCTCTGTTGTCCGATGTCCGTAACACAAGTGCGTTAAGCGACTTTTATGCGAGTCAGGTCAATGTATGAGAAGTCGTGTGAATATTTTACAATGACTTCACCACATCACCTTTTTTACCGTTAAATACCTAAACTTAAAATTAAATTCCACTTCACAAGTCTGCTGTGAAAATTTAAACTCAACCCGCATATATGAGTACAGTCAAAAACAATGATATCCCTCGTTTAATGGAATTTTGAAATAACAAAGTGTCACAAACACCCGCACTCAAAGAAAATATATGTGTCGTACTGGTGCGGGAATCGAATCAACAAATTTTACGTAAGCACCGGTGCTCTTAAACTGACCATGTGGGATTCATATCGCGTTTCACAAACGCGATATGAGTATATGAGTGATATGAGATTTACAATAAGGCAGAAAAACGTAAACAGATTAAAACTAGACTATTTTTAATGTATATTATTACTGTTGATCGAATACAAGGCTTCAGAAGATAATTTTCTATCCATTAAGTGTTATAATCGATACCATAAAGCAGACGCGTGCTAGCACCATTCCTACGGTCGCCGTCACGGGCCGGTTCAGACGATAGCATTACCAGGTTCCGCACCATCAGGCCTCGAGTAATGATTACAGCAACACTTTTTGTCCCCGATGTATTGTTATTACGCAAGCTAACGGACTCTACGTGAGGTTCCGGCAGAGTAAATTAAGGAACCGGAACCAACAGATGGCGTTGTATCCATTGGAAACATAGCGCAGCAGCATTAAGTACATTAAATTACGCAACTTCTAACTAAGCAATAATAATATTTATTGTCACATAAGAATGGCACATAGCTGTAAATGAAGTCCCTGACCCCTTGTTAGGTTTATCACCTGTGTTGCAGAGGTCAATGCCCTCCTGAAATGAACTTAATTAACAAATTTTATGTTAACAATATAACATAAAAATATTTTTAAATGAATTACACAAGTTAATCTGTAAATGTGAGTTAAAGTATACAATACTGTATGTTTAATCGTACAATAAAGATTCAGTTTTTTCGTAGTTAAGGGTTAGCAACCATTCTCACCTTGACTTTGGTCTCCCTGACAGATAATGGATAAACGTCAACTTTTTTTAACTATCTTGTTGTACAGATATTTAGAGAGGTATGTATGCTGCCGTTTTGCGAACGCAGCGGAAGATTAATAAATAGATATCATGCAATTATTACGAAAAACATGTTCACATTTATATATAAGTAACAAATAGCAAAACGGGCGCGAGTCTGTGAGATAGGTTTGTTCAGGTGGTGCTGTTCGTGACGTGACTGTTCCGCGATCAGCGGACAATGCAGCTATACCTATCAATTAATGGTACGTTTCACAAGTCGCTCTTTTGTGGGAATAACAATTCGTCAATGTTCTAATCACCATCATACCAGCCGTTGGAAGTCCACTGTTGGACACAGGCCTCCCCGCGACTTCGTCCGCGTGGAGTAGTGACCTTGGGGTGTATAGTGACTTTCAGGATTTATCCTGAGCATATATAGGAACCTTAATTTTTTTTGAAAATCTTATGTAGCCTATATCTAATCTAGCTTTTCTTGATAAATGGACTGAAAGAATTTTTCAAATCTGACCCGCGGTTCCAGAGATTGGCGCATGTAATTAAACAAACTCTTCGGCTTTATAATATTAGTGTAGATATGATCAACCGGCAACGCATCAAGTATTCAGGCATATTAAATAGTTTCTAATAAATGCCGGCGTGTAAACGAAGTCATGAATACGCATAAAATATAGTTTATGGACGACGCGCGGTGAGAAAGCGCCGGCGCATGCTCTCCCATGGCGAAAATCGCACTCCACACTTTTATTGGCCGAGCACGTCTCTTACCTAGCTCTGAATATAGCTGATACGTAATTCGTGTCATATACAGACTCGTTGATTCTTTATTAACTCGAGCTTAAGGATTTCCTTTTCTTTCTAGAAACCAGATACAACACAGCCAGACTAGAAAACCCTATAATGTCACCTAGCATCATACCTACAAATATAGGCTTACTGATTACAATAATACTCAAATGAGTGACGACCCTGATGACCTTATAAGGTTATCATTATATAGTCATTTACATTTTTTTTCGGGCAAACCTAATGCTGAACCACTCAGACGTCAATTCCAGTGGAGGAGGGGGTGAGGATGTTCAGGAATGAGCGACCCTATGCCCGGTTGTACGGGTCTGCATGATTTTACGGGATGGAACTAATATGACATTTAGTAGCTAGCTATTACATTAAAACTGAGCACTACACGGCCGGCACCAGACGGTGCTTAAAACAAAGTTTACAGTATGTTTATTACGCGCCACCAGAAAAGAACTTGGAAAAGCAAGAAAAATTGGTGGCGATCATTGGCGGCACCATAAGGTGTTGATGGAACCTTTGTGATCCTGACGGTTATTTAGGTTCCTTAGGTTAAACTAAAGGTTGCATCTTAAGGCGCCTGCCATGGAAGAATAGTACCTCCGTTGAACCAGGTGTCGTAAGAGGCGATTGAAGAACCGAAACCGACAGATATCCATCCGAAACAGTGTAGCTTAAATGCAGAATGCGGGGATCCACATCCACGTCGCAAAGCTCCGCGGCAATTATGGGCTAATCCCCCCTTTTTAGGCAGGCCTATATGCAACAGTGACTTTACAATGGCTGGTATAATGAAAGGTTCCATCAACACCCAGAATGTTATTTAAATCCTTTATCCGCGCCGGCGCTGACAAACCTTGTCTTAAAAGTAAAATAGTCTCAAATTATGTTGTAACAGTTTTGACATCTAGTGGTGCCTAAGCGGCGTAGACTTAAAGGGCCTCACACCAATCACACTAGGTCGATATTCAGGGTCGAGTGCCCAGAAGGTTTGTGTTAGCATCGCGTTGAAACACGCCACACGTTTACTTGAAACCGTTACCCAGGCTTTCACCTAAACGTCCAACAGTTATCAAATCTGCCATCGTGGAAATCAGTTGTCAGGTAATAGTGTAATAAAATTTTATTGGGACCGCCACACGAGAGGCGGCGCAAGCATCCGTGGAGAGAGAGTCGAGAAAGCCCGCGCGACAATGCGGCGTTTTTGTGCGGAATTACTGCGGCTGCGCCCGCGCATCATATGTCCATTGATAGTAAAATTGTATTCGAACGGTAAGTGTCGATTGATCACTAGCGTCGAAAATAAAACGTCTTTTTTATTATACCAGATCCACAAACTAGCATACAGTCCGTGTGATAGCGTTATTGCAGCCTGTAGACGCTCGTAATATTACAAGGATATAACTAACGCGTTGCCTTCCTTGTGTATAGAAAATATTATGCCATATTTTCCTGTAAATGCCTCTCTCACCCTTCAGAGTGGAACACAGTAATGCGAACACTGCTATTGGCGGTAGAAAGAGGTGAGTGAGGTACCAATGCAGACGACCTTTAGTATGAGCTCTACCTCATGCAAGAGGTTAAACGTTCGTTGCAGGGCAGCTATCTTGTTAGTTTACTACACTGACTTGCTTGGTGCATTCTGTCTTCGGATATGAAGAGTAATTATAAATTCTTGTTGAACAAGAAGGCCCCAATCTATCCATCACTCAATACTCTATTCAACACACAGCTTGCAGCACAAACGCTGACCAACACAAACCCTAAAACCTAGGTCAGGAAAGCTACAGAGGCCGAGGAAAATGATTTTTAGTAATAATAATAAAATTAACTAAATTGACACGATATAAAATATTTGTGTTACGAATATCAAATGACAGACGTATTACAAGTTTACCTAATACTTAAAGATACACAAAAATAGCCGTGAGGTACAGCAAGAGTAGAATAGTACCTCCCACTGTACCAGGTGGCGACTTAGGTACTAGAACCGACAGATGGCGGTATATCTATCCGAAACAATGTAGCTCAAATGCATAGGGCGGAGATGGGCAGTAGCATCTCCGTCGCAAAAGCTGCGCTCTGCTATTGCCAAAACGTTTGCCCAGCGCAGCAATTATGGGCAAAATTCCCCCTTTCTTGGGGAGGCCTATGTCCAGCAGTGGACTTTCAATGGCTGGTATGATGATACACAGTAATAACGCTAATTTTCATGACAAAAATATTTGTCCCGGGTCTGGAATCAATGACCTTTGGCGTATAAGATAGGAACATTAATAAAAAAAGTCATCGGCGGCGTCGGCGAGGGAGGCAGTAATATTACTGGGTAATGTATATAAGATATTCAGGTCACAACAAGCTAGTCTTAGGCTTCGGTCATGTCTACCATAAGCGGATCGTACGTTTGTTCGCTGACTTCATAATTTAAAAAAAGCTTGCAGCTTTCAGCACTCGTATATTTCAACTATGAACACACTTGTTAAATAACCACGCTTCAGTTATAAGACATAACGCCGATTTATAATAAAATTAGAATTGTATGTTGCGCGCGTCACACCGTGAACAATTAGAATGGTTCATTTCTAAACCGGCTCGCTATTCAAGAGTGCTGCTCATCTTGATGTTAAACTACCGGAAAATACATCGCGCTGAGGGTTCCGTACACGATTTTCATCCTACCTGTTTCGAGTTTCAGGTAGGTTGACGTAGCTTTCTCTAAGCGAATATCGAGCCCGATGGCGCAGATGGTACTGATCCTGTCTTGTGAGCCGAAGGTCATGGCTTCGCTCCCCACCAAGGACAAATATTTATGTTTGTTCTGTGTCTGGGTGCTGAATATGTGTGTTTAAGTAGTATATTTGTGTTATCCGTAACACAAGTGCTTTGAGTGACTTTCTTCGAAATCTGGTCAATATATGAGATGTTGCGCGAATTTATTTATATATTAAATTTCTTTGGTTCACATGGCTTCACTATATTATTATTTAACCTTCGACTTGTCTACTCTTGCACCTTATTGCTTTCACATTAAATCTTTATATATAAGAAATACGTGTCATTGTTTTCTTGTTCGCGACGACTTCAAAACAATTCTGAACAGAAATAATTTTTCTTTGCTTACTTTGTACAGTTTATCCAACTTTCTTAAGTTGGATAAACTGGGATAGGGTAGTGTCTACCTTAATGTAGGACTGGACAAGTTTTATAAGTTTAACAACAGAGGACTCACAAACATGATAATTAAATATATATTTAACACCCAGACACACAACAAACCCAAATTTTCGTCATATAAATGTTTATCTTCATGTCACTACCATCTATCTAATACGAGTCTGTGAACGTTCATAGGAACCAGTCTCCCACAGTTAACATTTTATACTGTTTATTTACAGCGCTACAATTATTAATTGGATTTTTTTTGTGTGAAATAAATTTAATTTTATTTTCATTTATCTGCGCCATTGGGCCTATTCAGAACGCGACAACTTGATTTTACCAAGTAATATGAAGACTAATTGAATCACTGAGTGAAAATGTCGAAGGAACGCCAAATGAGAAATCGAGACAATAAAATTAAAATGAAACAATTAAGTTCGAACTCGAGAGGAGCGAGCGGAATTTTGGGTGCCACGAGGTTTCCCAGCCATGGGCCTCGTTAGCATGCCGTTGGGAATCAGTCGCGTGGGAAACGTGATGTGAACGTGCCCGTAATGTTTGTAATTTCTTTTTTATTAGACCAGGTCGATAAACAAGCATTCAGTCCGCGTGATAGTAGGCGTCACTGCAGCGCAACGATATCAAGGAGATAAAATTTTAATGCGTGCCCAGGTGAAGTCGGGGCGGGCGGGTAGCTGTGGAACCTTGAGCTCAGCATTTCCACACATGGACAATAAACAGTGTTGCAAAACAAACGTAACATAAGAATGCTTCACAAATCAACATGATTGTTCCATTACGATTCCGACAAGCGCAAACGGCGGCGCGATTCGTGACGGCTCCATAACACCAGTGCACCTAGGCATTACTGTTAGCACACCTAGGTCTTAGGTCGTGACAACGACCGCCGACAGCGTGCTGCTACCTGCGGTTCGAGTCATAGCGAAATTACTGTATCCTACAACAACCGCACAACGATTTTAAAAAATCATCAGTCTTTTATACAGGCTCGTTTATTCTTGGTACTTCTGACCTGACTTGTCTATAATATCAGACATTAATACGTCCAATAAGCATAGATTTTCCTAAATATTTGTACAAACACTTTGCTAATGTACGGTGTTTGATAACTAGGGGCATGCTCCTATTATATAAAAGTATTTTTATTATTTGTACATTTTATTATATAAAATTATATAAAAGCGACACTCCCCGGCTTAGCACGGGTGCAATTAGGATAAAAATTGTTAATGTTCGTTATCTATAAGAGATAAACATATACGAGTACCACCGCGGATTTTTTTGTGAACTTATATATGGTGTATATTATTTTGATCTATATCTTTGGGTTCAGCCAGCGTTTGTAATGTAATCGCAAAAAAAATGTTTGTTTATGACATCACATTAGAAACTTCTAAAATTATTATCAATGTTTCTCTACAATATTATGCATGTATTTATCTTTAATCTTTAATCATTCTATCTATTAAGAATCTTCATAAATGTCCGTTGCGTAATTCTAAAGATTTAGGAAAGCACACTGACAGCGGAAAGATACTATGTTTTTCGGTTACCTTTTGACAATCGTTCTGTGTAGTGATATCATTTATCAATACTAATAATAATTTATTGTTTAAATTCTTGTTCATTAGCATATCCTCTCAAAACCCATATCCGATCTCGGGATATTCAACAGCGGATGTAATGAGGAGTGACGCTTTGATTAAACAAAAAATCCGAACGAAATATTTCACGAACCACATCCGATTTAAGTTGGTTCCAGGCGTACGAAGCCGCATGCCCCAGCTGGTTAAAAATAAATCACGTCACAATAAACTTGTTTATTCCCCGCTCACATTCACAGCACACCCCCGAGGAGGTCGACGTGACTCCGCATCCATTATAGTTCAACAGGATCACTTAAGTTATGCCCGCGGGTTTCCCTGACTACCAACACTATGTTCAGTACAAACATTTTGGATAAAATCCCTTTTCTTAATCCAGTTCTTACATGCATTTACAGACAATGTTTGTTAACGCTGACGCCGTTGGGGTTAAATCAACACTAACTGTTTAGTGTTGATGGAACGTTGAACACCGCCCGTTTTTCTTATGAATTTTATACAATTTAATACTATAATAATAATTGATCTATATATTCATTTTGACGATTCGAAAGTGCTCGTAATGGGCCTCCTTGAATAAAGAATATTATGATTTGACTTATGAGTCATAAGCTGCACGGCAGTGCAGATGAGATGAGTCATTAGCTGTACGGAAACGTCATAAGTTATGACGTTTCCGTACAGCTAAAATATAGTTTTTTTTATATTACCACGGTTGTTCGCGGCGACGCCACCGTCTATAGAGAATACGATAATTCAACATATTTTTAGTATTATAAAAGCGCACGTAAAAGTAACTTTACTTTTACGGCTTTTAAAAAAAATTAGCAGAACGAAGTCTCATCTTATATAGACGAAGATTTGTTATTGTAGATAGATAATTATATATAATATTATAATAGTACCTATCACTGTACCTGGTGCTATAAGAGGCGACTGAGGTACCGTAAACGGTAGATGGCGGTATATCAGTCGAAAACAGCACAGCTTAAATGCTACTGAGTGGGGATGAGCAGCGTCCTCATCGCGAAGATGCGCTCTGTGTTTGCCAAAATTATGGACAATAATCCCCCTATTTTGAGAAGACCAATGTCCAACAGTAGACTTTCTATGGCTGACATGAATATTGTGAATAAATAATAAAAAAATGCCACGTTACCACATACACTTACATAATCTCAACACTAGGCAAGGACTATTTTAAAATAAAGTTACCAAATAAGTCGACACTAAAGTGACAGTGCTAGATATTTGCTTTCCTTTCAAACAATGTGTTTGACGTCGCGTCGTGACTTTCGTCACATCTTCAACGGTAAATATCTCTAAACGGTTCTGTAAACTGGCTTCGTTTGAAGTCAAATAAAATACTGTCCTAGATTGACCACTCGACACTGAGTTGTGCAGAATTTTCGCAATTCATTTATATATATTGTATTATCATTTTTACTATCAAGAACCCGATGGCGCTGATGTTCGTTAGATCGTATCTTTTGTGCCAAGGGTCGTGGGTTCGATCCCCACCCAGTACGAATATTTATATGATGACATTCATGTTTGTTCTGTGTCTGGGTGTTAAGTATATCTATTTAAGTAGTATATTTGTGATTCTTCTGTTGTCTAATATCTGTAACACAAGTACCATTAGCGACTCATCTCAGAGTCAAGTCAATGTATGAGGTGTTGTGAGATTTATAATTCTTATTATAATCTATGGATCTTGCCCCATTATTACAAATTAACACTATTTTATTATTGTATATCATTATAAAAATAAAAAGAAAAAGAACCACATAAATATATATATGTATCATTAGATCAGCCATTGGAAGTCCACTTTTAGACATAGGCCTCCCCAAGAAAGGGGCAATTTTGCCCATAATTGCCGTGTTTGGCAATCGTGTTGGCAATCGCAGAGCGCTGCCCATCCTCGTCTTATGCATTTGAGCTGCATTGTTTCGGATAGCTGTACGCCGTCTGTCGGTTCCAGTACAGTCGCAGATTTCGTCGTCGCTTACAACTGGTACAGTGGGAGGTACTGTTTTACTTTACCGGTACCTCTTATGTTATAAATATATATATGAGAGGTGTTTCAAAATATATTATAAATATAAAGAGAATATATTCTTATGCATGTATATAGCAAATAAACTAAAGAAATATTAAACCTATTTTAAAAACTCCATAATAATGGGAAGTCACGTAATCAACCAATGACATAAGATATATTACATCCCCATATTCCTAGGGGATAAGGAACTACGACGGTGAATTCGCGAAGTCACTAGTAAATAATAAATTCAAACAACATCTAATTCTTGGACCCGACTGCAAATAAGACGTTTTCCGGAAATCAGGCAGCAAAGGAATCTCAAATACAACACCCAGATACGGAACAAATGCAAATATTTAACACATGTACATGTCCTGAGCAAACTCAAGACTCTTGGCGCACAAGACTGGGACCTCCTGCTTGCCGCTAACTTAACTAGTATTTTTAGGTTAAATAAATTCTCGGACATGTATGAGTGGTGCTAATTAGGATTTTTCGAGATCGGCCTGTGATTTCGCAACGATGATATCAATCATATGACAAACAATCTGTAACTTGGAAGTGAATCGAAAACAATGAGTCAAATACAGTATTGTTTATGGCGGAACGAATGAAGTTATTGTAAGTAAACAGTGATGACTGACATTTCTCTCGTCGCCGAACCTGGTCACTGAGACAATAGCTCATTATGTGAACGGCGCAATGCGCAGTGCGCAGTCCGCGACCGCCGCAGTGTGCCAGGGCTGCGCCGACTAGCCAAGTACCCCGAGCAGATTCAGAATGAAGCGCGGTCTGTGCGAAGGACTAAGTTTACCGCGGATTAAGAGCGGTATACCGCTCAACTTTCCCTTGAATAGAGTGCTATCCTCATTTTCCTAAAAATATAATTTACAATCTACCATAAAGTATGTTAAATACTTGATTTACGTGACAGATAGTAAGTAACTTGCTTTTCACGAGTAGTCAATACTAAATTATATATACGCATCCCAAACTATTTTTACAACACATAACATCTCATACAAGACCTTTCACAAGTCACTTAAAGCACTTGTGTTACGGACATCACACAACAGGGGTATCACAAATATGATATAAAGCGCCGACGCTGGAACCCATGTTCCATTGATACCCACCATTAAGTGCTATTGGAACCCTCATCACCATCAGATTTTTTTACGGGTTTCATTTCTGGGGCTCACGTAATGAACTTGCTATAAACATAGTTATTAGACCCGTCCAGTGCCGGCAGACTAGTATTGAAGTTAAATACTTAAATACACATTTAACACTCAGACTAAAAAAACAAATAGTCATCATATAAATATTTGTACTAGGTAGGGATCGAACCAACGATCCTTGTGGTACAAGATAGGGTTACTACTATCTGCGCCATCGGGCCCGTCATATAGAAAACAATCAGTTTTTTATATGACTAATTTAACAAACAAGCATTTGGTATCGGATTTTTATATTTCTAAATCCTCGTGATGGTAAGCATCGTGGTAGCCTATAGACGTTAAGATAGTGAAAATGATAGGTAACAAACCCCGCCAAGCTTGTGAACTACAGATAATATATCACATTACCCAGTAATTTCATTGCCCCTCACCTTTCAAACCGGAACACAGCAGTACGATCACTGCTACTAGCGCGGTAGAATAGGTGGAGTTCTAATGCTGTTGACTTTCAAGAGGTGCTTCTAAATATATTTTTAAAGATGTGAACTTTATTTTTGCCGCACCAAAAATACGTTTTTTCTCGCAAATACAGACGGCAACCCTATGCGGTGCTGCCGCGGCGTCATATTGAGCCTCGAGTGCCACCTCGAGGTTTCGCCTCGTTTGCGGACTGGCTGTGGAACAATGAGCTATTTATTAGCCGGTTTCTTGGATTTACTAAAAGAATGGATATACATATTATTGCAGCCGTTACGGCAAATATAAATATAAAACATCTTTCCTATATACAAATACTGTAAATTAGATGTGTTTATGATGACGGATGTTTTGATGTTTGTTATTATTTACTCCAATGGTCGTGGGCTCGACCCCAACCCAGGAAAAACATTTATATGACGATATTTGCGTTTGTTCTATGCCTGGGTGTTAATTTAAGATTCCACTGTTATCTGGCGTCCGTAATACAAGTGCTTTAAGCGACTTACCTCGGAGTCAGATCTATGTATGAAATGTTCTGGTAATTTATTTATAATTATTATTTGCTGTAATAAGCGTACTTTATTTACACTAATAACTTTGTATTTTCAGAGAAACAATTTGTGCTTCATTTAAAAATTCTGTTTCCGCAAGTCAGTATGCATATTTTGTAAGTCATAAAGGACGGAAACAAGACTCGCGCCCCGTCTTCGGCCGTGTTCCCTGCAATTATTGAGTCATTAACTTTCACCGAGCCAGCGGAAGTCGCTCAGATAATAACAGACGCGATTCAGCCGTCGCTCTGTCTGTCATCTAGTATTGATATGAGATTAATTGCTTTATACGTTCGTACGAATGGAAGTTGGGTAATGCGTATTTACATTGTGTTGCTATTGCGTTGCTATTGCTAATAAACTTCCGTCAGATGTTTTGCTTTTTATGTAAGATAACATATACTCAAATAATTTCCGCTTTAATCACATCAAGCTATCGTTAATAACTGATTATTTGTTATATACATCTGAAATAGCGTAGATCAAATCAGACAAAGGATAGGCAGCAAGCAGCATTCTCCGCTACGGCAGCCCAGCGGCAATTTTGGGCAGAACTGCCCTTTCTTGGAGAGGAGGAGCACCAGTTATCCTGTATGTGCAGGACTGGACGTTCTACAGCTGCAATGATGAAGAAGTAGACTGACCTTGTTTGACTGAGACGTATTTCTCATTGAGCGCAGCCACGAACGCGGCTTGGGGAAGGCTATCCTCCAGAGAGAACAGCTCGTCCCTGGTGACGGCGGTGGAGCGCGTCTTCAGCACGGCCTTGGAGCCGATGGGCGCCAGGTATGCGCCGGCGCCGTCGCGCAGCGCCAGCGCGCCCGCGTGGTACTCCGCGCTGAACAGGCATACTGCTGTGCAGGTGTCTTGCAGCTGGAAGTTTCAAGCTTCGTTAATCACTCACACACAATCTTAAGTTTGACCTGATGGCATAGGAGACAGTTCAGATGGATAGTTTCTGTATTTGACAGGCCCGATGGCGCCTATGGTAGTAATCCTATCCTATGCGCCAGGGATCATGGGTGCGATCCCCACCCGGGACAAATAATTAAATAATGATATTTATGTTTGTTTTGTGTCTGGGTGTTAAAATATATATTTAAGTATTATATTTGTGATTGACAAACTATTTTTTTTTCTTTTGGGTTCTACCTGTAAACTTGCACATTGTCCGTTCTTCATAATCATAACAGCCATTGGAAGTCTACAACTGGAGATAGGCCTCCCCAAGGAAGGGGGTGTATTGCCCATAATTGCCGCGCTGGGCACTCGTGTTGGCAATCGCAGAGCGCAGCTGACCCTTACGACAACTGAATTTATGACCGTCGATAATTTTGATTTGTTAATTCGACAGAAATAAAATGTTTGATGTTTCTCTCAATTGGGAGAGCTAGTATTAGACAAAACACCAGACAATCACCACATCCACGTGGGACAGAGGCAACCATCGGAATGGTGGTATTACAAGTACCAGGCCCGCGGCAGGTTTCCCGCGCATCCGTTCCCACATCTAATATTCATACGTCTGTTTGCGAACAGCCATTGTTTGCTAATATTTCGCGGTGCCATCCACTTATTGTCTTAGGGTTGCAATTTTTTATAAGACGCCTATACCGGGTTTTATTGACATCCTAATATTTTTAAACTACTCATCATACCAGCCACCAGAAGTCCACTGCTGGACATAAGCCTCCGTAAGAAAGGAGGAATTTTGCCCGTAATTGCCGCGCTGGGCAAGCGTATTGGCAATCGCAACTCGCATCCCTGTCCTGTGCATTTGTGCTACTCTGCTACGGATGGATCTACCTCCACCTGTCAGTTCTGGTACCTTAATTGCCTTTTACTACACCTGGTACAGGGGGATGTGCTATTCTGCTCAACCAGTAACTCATGGCTAAACTACTAAACCGATTTAAACGTATTTAAAATTTTGCTCATTGTGTACAATTTAATGTAACTTGAGAATTAGGAAAATATATCAATTTATAGTCACAATATTTTTTTAATTGCTAATTTTTTTATATTGACGGACAGATTGTAGAGATCCTAATTTGTGCGTCAAGGGTCGTGGGTATTTGTATTTTTTTCTGTGTCTGGGTATTAAATATACGTGTTTAAGTATATTTGTGATTCCTCTGTTGTCTGATGTCCGTAACACAAGTGCTTTAAGCGACTTTACACGGAGTCAGGTCAATATATGAGATCTAGTGGAAGCTTTTTGAGCTTCATATATGTCAAAGAGTTATAAGACAGTGACATGAGGTACTAACAGATGGCGGTGTAAGGTAATTCAATGACTATCCAATAAAACGAAATAATAAACCAATTTGTTGTATGCAATGCAATGCAATTTGAGTATGTACCCGAACAAAGTCCGGACGGGCGATTAATTTTATTATAATATTTTAATATAAAATAAAAACGAGACAACCCTACGCGCACAATATTTACTGAGCGGCGAGCAACATGCACGTTGTGACGCGCGACATCGACAAGTGTCGACGACGCTGTCACATCTCTATCGGGACACTGGCAACATTTTATATCTTTATCGCGTGATTGAATCAAATATACCAGTACTTTTAGGTATAAGAAACTTTTTGAGTTATTAGGATATTCTATGCTAATACATATTATAAAGCTGAAGGGTTTGTTTGTTTGAACTCGCTAATCTTAGGAACAGCTGGATCCATTTGAAAAATTCTTTAAGTTTTGGATAGTCCATTTATCGAGGAAGGCTACTGTAACCCCGTTAATCTTAGGAACCGCACGGACGAAGTCGCAGGCACTGCTAGTATGTTATATATTCTAGAGACATCATGATTTATTCGTAAATTTCAACGAAATATTGAATTTATTTAGAAAGATTTTAACAGACAATATTTTCTGGAAAGTTTTGTATATAGACAACATGTTGAAGGAGGTGGGCCGCGGGGCGAGGGGGCTGTGTCAGGTTGTGAAAACCTTAAGACTTATATGATCGTATATTTATAACATATTCTAGCTGTCCCGGAAAATATTGTTCTGCCAATTAAATTATATAAAATAACTATGAAAAATAAGGGTTAGTGATTTAAGGGTGAACATTTAGGGATGTATGTATTTTTAATGCCACATTATAAACAAAAAAAATGTTAGGGTTAGATAACTCTATACTTATCATTAGGGGTATGAAAAATAAATAGTAGCCGATTCTCAGACCTTGAGAATATGCATATAAAATTTTATAAGAATCGGTCAAGCAGTTTCAGAGGAGAGTGGTAACTAACACTATGACACGAATTTTATATATTAGACAAAAATTACGTATCACGTTGTTTGTCCGGAATAAACTTCTAAATACGTACCGATTTTAATATTCTTTTGCTTACTGTGTAGTTTGGTTCGATTTAAAAGATAGGATAGTTTATATCTCATATATTGGCAATATTATTTTTATGACAAACAAAGGTATACAGTACAGACAGGACAACTAGTTAATAGCGTTGAAGTAACCTTAATAACAGGGCGGGGATGGGCAGCATTCCAGTCCCGAAGTCAATTCTACGATTATTACCATGCCTTTAGAGCGCGGCAAGGCCGTTGACCAGCAGTGGAAGTTCTGCAGGTCGTATGATGACATATGTATTCAAATATGTTGTGGTACGAACCTTGCCTCCAGCACTGAGGTACTTGTTGTTGCAGGTGTGCAGCGCGTACTTCCCGCCCTCGTCAGCCCTGAACTCCAGGGTGAACAGCGTGTCCTCGCCCCAGGGCACGTTGGCGTCCACGTGGATCTCGTCCAGGGACTCCGACAGGTGTGCAAACCGCTTGCGGCCGATCGAGCGTAGGTTCACCTGGGAAAATGTGGTGCTGGTCAATATTATGGATCGACAATTACATCCAGACTTTGGATGCTACTAAAATTATACATGTGGTTGGATGTAAGTGTGTGGTGGGGTGTAAGGAGAAAGGGTGTAAATTGACCTGACTCCGTGGTAAGTCCCCCTAAGCACTTGTGTTAGGGATGCCAGACAACGAAGCAATCACAAATATACTGCTTAAATACACATATTTAACACCTAGACACAACTCTAGACTAAACACACTCAAATATCATCATATAATTATTTGTTTTGGGTAGTGATCGCACCCACGACTTCGGCGCACAAGGCAGGTTCACTGACGTTGCGCCATCGGGCATTTTGTGCTAGACATCTACACATAGGCTAATTTAAACCAAATGTTTAGAGTTTTCATGTCAAGTTTGCTTTCTTACTAAGAGATAACATCATTTACACATAATAGTAATTCACGGTCATCGAGCTTACACTTTTTAACCCGAAAATATACAGTTCTTGTATACACACTTGAATTAAGGTACACTTGAATGTATCAAAGTACATCGGCACACCGGCCGCGTCGTAAAATCGTACAAATATTTGTTCAAAAGCATTCATTTAATTATTCATTTAAAATAGTTTATTAATTAACTAACGGATACTTTCCATTGGACATTATCATACATATTTCTTTTAGATACTATTTATATTTAACTGGTTTTTCATAAAGGCGTGTTGGTTCCAACACTGACATATAGTAGTGAATGTTGAGTATGGCAGAAGAAACACACAAGTACAATGAATGCTGTTGAAATGAGAGCACTTCAAAGTATGTATGGTGTGAGTTTGAAATTAAAGAATAGCATAATAAGAGATCGATGAGGTGTAGAAGATTATGTTGTGACAACAATAGAGAAAGGAATGTTGAGATGGTTTGGACATGTAGAAAGGATGGATGAAAGTAGAATGACTGCACAAATATATAGAGCGGAAGTCAATAGAAGAGTTGGTATAGGACGACAGAGGCGAACATATCTTAACCAGCTAGAATAGGTATTTAAAAAGGGCTCGGTTACACGTACCAAGCATAAACAAACGTGTATGAAAGGACTAATGCAAGTAAGGGAATTGAGAGAGGTATGCCCAAATCGTAACAAGTAGAGATCCATAGTTTCTGTCTACCCGATGGGACACAGGCGTGATGTATGTATGTAGGTTTATAGTTTTAATGTCTGAAAGGTCTTGCAAAGTGTAACCGTTGATCTTAAATAAAACATTTGGTAACGGAGCGTAAGAGAGACAGCGGTATTGCAGTAAATCCATTTAATTCGGTTCAGTTGCAACTGGCTAGGTCTAGACTGGAACCAATAAAACGGTAGACTTTACTGTTATTGGATCACAGATTCTGTCTGGATCTAAATTCTAGGGTAACTAGGCCGGATTATTTGAATCCCACGCACAGACTAGTGTACTATCAATCTAGTGTTCATTGACTCTTTGACATTAATATTGCTTGAACAATACGTTCTTTAATTTTATTTTCAGACCTTCAATAGCTAGCTATACGATTACAATTGGTAAGGCTTTCTTTTACCGTACATCGGTCTTATCACCAATGTTCATAGTTAATGAATGAAAAGGGCTGATGTTTGTACTGCTTGACAATACTACAAAGCTGTGGTGTACCGGCAGAGTAGAATAGTACCTTTCCTTTTACCAGGTATCGTAAGAGACGACTGAGGCGTTCATCTCATCACCTGAAGCAGTGAAGCTCAAATGCCACAGGACTGCGATGAGCAGCAGTGTTCCTGTCACGAAATTACGATTGCCATCACGCTTGTCCAACGCGGCAATTATGGGCAAATTCCCGCTTTCTTGGGAAGACCTGTATCTAGCAGTGGACGTTTTACGGCTGCTATGATGATGATCAATACATATAAAAAAATGGAGTCTGTTTGTAGTAATAAAATAACTTCTTTTACTAATTGCATATGGATGTGTACAAGGTACGTATAACAAAAATCATTTTTCAAAATTCTTGTCCGACTATTTGTTTAATGTAATCTCTGAAAGGGGTTGACCAATTTTGATGGTTCTTCTACTGGCAGTTAGCTGAACAAATAAAGAGTAACTTGGGCTATATAACATCACGCAGCTGACCATTAGTCAAAAATATGCCAAAAACGGGCAAAAATATACGTTTTTGAGAGTTATTCCACGCGGACGAAGTCGCGGGCATAGCTAGTGATAAATACGTTTTGTATGTTCAAAAGTGGGTTCCATTATAATCCTATGTTAGTCTGAGAGCCCATAAAATGCAGGGAATCGCAGTGTCGCCCGCCAAGGCCGGAATGCGGCCGGTTATTTTAACTGCCGGTTAGTACACAGCTGCCCGCTTCGGTTTAGTTTACGTTACTGGAATTAAATTAATTTGCGTATGATTACAGTGGTGTCACAGGGCCCCAGTGAGCAGCACACCGCCTCGTATAATATCATCAATTTGGTCATTACCACAAGAAATATACATATATACGATTGACTAATTTGCCCCCTAGGGGTAACATCTTCCGCGTCTATGAGTATAATATGTTTCTTTCCGACATGAATAATATTTTTTCCCCTTGATCGTAAACGTGATTGCAGCCTGTAGACGCTCGTGTCATCTCAAGGTTGTCACCAGCTTGTGAATTAAAGATACTATGTCACATTCACCCAGTAACTTCACTGCCTCTCTCACCCTTCAAACCGGAACACAGCAATGCGAACTGCTATTTGGCGGTAGAAATAGGTGAGAATGCGGTACCAACGCAGACGACCTTTGTAAGACCTCTCTTAGACTTTGTTAGAGGTTATTTAAGACTTTGGGACAAAGGACCTTTGTAAGAGTAATATGACATAATATCTTCAAGTCAGTGTGTTGGCGCCGCGCTAGTGATATCCTTGTGATATTACTAGCGTGTATTGGCTGTTGCGACGCTTACTATCACGCGGACTGTATGCTTGATTAGGTTTAATTAAATATAAGGTATATATAATTAAAGTAAATATAATAAGATGACATTAGTTGTCGCTGTAAGGTACTGGCAGAGTGGAATAGTAGGAGGATGCCCCGTACCAGTCGTTGCAAGAGGCGACTGAGGTACCAAAACCGACAGATGACTGTATATCCATTCGAGACAGTGTAGCTCAAATGCATAGGGTGAGGATGGGCAGCAGCATCGATTGCAGGACGCTCTGCGATTGCCAACACGATTGCAAAGCGCAGCAATTAAGGCCCCTTTCTTGGATAGACCTATGTCCAGCAGTGGACTTCTAATAGTTATAATGTTGGACATTCGCTATGATTCTGTAGGCCTACTCTAAATATCGGGACATTTCCACGCATGTAATACGTGTCGCGATGAAACCGAGATAACGGCGCCGGAATGCGCGCGTTTCTCTGCCGGCGACGCAACGCCGGCACCGGCGCGCCGGTAATGGTGCGGAAGCACGTAACGCTGCCTCATGCACTCATCAAATGTCAATCTTAATTCCATAATAAGCTTTAATAACTGTGTCTTAACGTTCAGTTTTAACTGATATTTATTTACCGGCAGAGCGCAGATTTAATTTAAGAAACGGGTTTTTACTGCATCCATACTTTTTACTGCATCCGTACTTTTTACTGCACCTATACTTTTTGTGTTCTGTAATAGAACTGGTTATTGATGGGTCGACAGTTATTATCAATTGCAGTAGATTAATTTAGACTTGGCCGGCCCGTTGGCACAGATGGTAATAAACCTATCTCATGATTGATCATTACCGAGGACAAACATTTGTATAATGTTAAATAAAATATTTGTGTTTGTTCTTTGTCTGGATGATGAAAGGTATTTAAGTATTTAAAGTTAACGTCAAATATATCCTTATTTCAATAAGCTTTCTAATCGTTATAAAAACATAAAAAAAAGATTATAGAATTGCTAATTATAATTTTACACAAATGACCGATGACCCTGACAACCAGTGTTGTAAGAGTCATTTAAACAGAAAGGCTATTGAGTATACTAGTCTGCCGGCACCAGGCGGGTCTTTCAACTAAGTTACTAGCAGGTTCAGTGCGCGAGACACCGGAAAAGAACCTGCCTATCTTATGTGCCAGGTCGTGGGTTTGATCCTTGGCCTATGGCAAATATTTATATGATGATATTTGTGTATTTCCGTGTTTGGGTGTTAAACATATGTATTTATGATTATATTTGTAATTTCTCTATTGTCTTATGTCCGTTACACAAGTGATTTAAGCTACTCATCTCGAAGTTTGGTCAATTTATGAGATGTTGTGTGAATATTATTAATCAAGTGTTTAATAAAAAAGCAAGCTGGCAAACCAGAATAGAACTTAGGTGAGGAGTGAAGAGTTCTGATGCTATACAAACATATCATTGCACGATAAAGACTATTCGTATAAAGACTTCCTCAAACTAGGCCTGTTGTTCGTCAACTCCCCCTTGCGAGGGGACCTGGGTAGTCAAGCAGGCCGGACAAGGTGGCAATTTCGAAGGAGGGCTCCACCTTTCTCGCTATCGGCAAAGGGCACACCCAGAACGATAAGAGGTCCCCGCTGCGATAGGGGCTACAAAGATTATCTCGGGTGTAGAAAAGGGCAAACACTGCTTGATTTATAAAAAGTGGACTTATAATTCCTTAAAATCATTACATATAAAAATTTCGTCTCACGGTGTCTGCACGGGGTGAACTTTTAAATGATTGATCCAATCTCATTAGAGTATTATTTTCTGTATATATTTTGATCTAACTTGAGATAGTGTAATTTTAAAGGTATAGTCGCAATATTTTTTCATGATAAACAAATAGCAAGACAGCACAACATTGGTGTAACGCTAAAATTGTTAAGCCAGGTGTCAGAAGAGGCGACTAAGGTTCTGGAATCGACAGATGGCGGTATATAAATCTGGAGCAGTGTAGCTCAAACACAATAGGGCAGGAATGGGCAGCAGCATTCTCTACGCTCGCCCAGCGCGGCAATTATGGACAAATGGCCCGCTTTCTTGGGTCTCTGTCCAGCAGTGGACGTTTGAGTAATAGTAGGAAGTAATCCTTCAACTCAGTAAAAGAACAAGTTAGAAATTTTAAAAAGGGCAGAATGATGAATGACTCAATTAATCAAAACATAGTATGCGGTTCTGGAATGGAGACCATGCACTGGCAAGTGCAGCGAAAGACGTCTACTAATAAGAAGGAAAGACGCAGGCATACAACCGGTCTTACTGGATAAGACTGGAAGAGGCCTAGGTCCAGCAGTGGATGTTCGGCTGATTTGATGTTGATGGTGAATGAGGAGTGGTTACCTGTGGGCGAGCGGCCAAGTGCACGTGCCAGAGCTCAGCGTCGCCGGGCACCTTGGCGGTGCAGCACAGTTTGTCGGAGCTGGAGCCAAGGAAGTAGCCGCGCTCCACATTTTTGAGCGCCCAGCGTCCGCTGTTGTCCTCCGAAACGCTGCAAACAAAATATTCCGTTAGGACAACATTTATTGACCGCACAAAATAAATAAATGAAAACATTAAAATATATATATGTAAAGAAATATATTTATTTAATCTGTATACGCGCGCGGACCGTCAGCGTGTCGCGACATTCCAACTGTCATTGTCAAAGACATATGTTCTGTTCATAAAATGTTATTATAATATTCTTTTAGTTTAATTAATTAATATTGAGTTGTATAAATCGAGAGATGATAATTTTGAACTTCGATTATTATCGTTTCTTTATTTACAGAGAAACAAACTGTTGAGTTTTATTGTGATTTAATGAGTTTTATTTTGCTTCTGAGATTGAATTACAATTAATAATTTATATATATATATATATATACTAGCTGTGCCCGCGACTTCGTCTGCATGGAATAGTTTTTTTGGGTACCATACCGTTTTACCTTAACTTACATAAACTTTGAATGTCATGTTTATTTATATCGAATGAATGGCTTGAAAAATAAGTTCCAAGTTTCTAGCTCTAAAAATAGCGATACTTCCATACAACTTTTCATCCCCCTTTTCGACTCCTTAAAACCCTTATTTCGAATTAAAAAATAGGCTATGTCCTTTCTCAGGGTCTAAAGATTGTCTGTACCAAATTTCATCAAAATCGGTTAAGAGGTTTAAGCGATGATTTGATTCTCTTTGTATGCGTTTGGGCGGCGCCCTGGATGGTTCAGATTCAGAATTCAGTCCAGCTGATGGCGCTGCAGTTGATGTCTAGATTATTTATTTCAACGTTTGTTGAAATGTTTAATGTTGTTCTAGTCCGTAAAACAAGTTCTTTGAGCGGGTTATATCGGAGACAGTGTTAAATCTGAGTGAGATGTAGTGTTAATTTATTAATTATATTATGGATATTCGATAAAATAGAATAGTACCTCCCCCTGTATACAGCGTCGTGGGATTAAGGTACCAGAATTAAACAGATAGTATATCAAAAGCAACAGGACAAAGATGGAAAAAACTAAATTTCGTTCTTTGATTACCACCACGACTGCCTGAGATGCCAAATATGTATATATAACAAAAATCCCCTGCTCTTGGGGAGGCTTATATCTAGCAGTGGTCATTCTATGGCTAATGTGTTGATGATATATATATATTATTTATTTATATATATTATATATATTCATTATTTGAATATATACACTTAGACACACAACAAACACAAATATAATCATATAAATATTTGTTTTGGGTGGGAATCAAACCCACGATCCTTGGCGCACAAGATAGGATCTCTACCATCTGCACCATCGGGCCCGTCGATACATACAAAGAAGTTCGAGGTCTGGTGTACCTTATTCGTCACTAAGGAGACTAGAATGAGGATCAAATAGGGCAACAGCAGTATAATGGTTAAGGTATTTGTACAATCAAATTAGATTTGATGTCTTAGTGCTTTTAATAAACACCGTTTCTTTATTACTTAGACTCTAAAGTAGAGTTACTTGTACAGCTAAGTACAAGTATAAGCAATACCGCAATAGCAATAAGTTATCTCAGATTCTATATAAAATAATACAGTTATTGGAGTACAGTGTAGATGAGTAATTATCTAAAAAATAAAGTGTGTACGAAGTTATTAACGAAAGAAATTAATGAATCGGCGAAAGAAAAGACGCCATGCACGCGAATCGATTGAACACCAATTATTCAATTAAGTATTTCCAAACGAGACAGGGGAATGCCGTTTTTTTTATAAAGAATACCATGATTACTGATTACAATATATTTGTAATTCAATTAAAGTGATTACTCGACCAAGATATTGTAATACAATATGATATATTTTCACACCACATCTCAAACGATGATCTGACTCCTCTGAGTATTTTTTTTATATATATTTTTATATCTGTAACACTAAGCTACTTATAGAGATAAGTAGCTTTAAGCACTTGTGTTACGGATATCTGACAACAGAGATATTACAAATATAATACATCATATAAATAACACCCAGACACAGAACAAATACATTTTTTTTACAAATTCGTCACATGTATAATTTGCGCCACGATCCTTGGCGCACATGATATAGGTTCATTATCATCTGTTTTTTTTTTAATATTAAACCAGATCGACAAGCATACACAAGTATACAGTCCACTTGGTAAGGCGTAACAACAGCCGGTAAACGCTCTCAAGGATATCACTAGCGCGATGCCAACACGCTACAACAACTTGAGGATATAATGCCACATTACCCAGTAAATTCACAGCCTCGCTCACCCTTTAAACCAGAACACAGCATGCGAACACTGCTGTTTGGCGGTAGAAATAGGTGAGTGAGGTACCAATGCAGACCTTTGTATGAGGTCTACCTCATGTAAAATGTAAACAATAATATTCAATGCGAAATGTGAACAAAGACGATACAACTCAATACTTTCCTCGCAATAATCGTTAAATATCAACGCAACAAAACGACCGTGTAACAGAATAATTGTTAACAAAACGACATTCATTACAGCGAGCTGCATTCCAATTAGGATTTCGTTTTAATCCCACACAACCCGTCACTCTCATTCAATAGTCAGCATTCTGCAAACAAATCTAGACCTTCGACAAAACATGTTTCATACCATTATCGTTTGCACGGCAGTCTCCGAGTCATCGACGATGAAATTACGCTGACTAGGCATTTCTTAAAAGCCTCTTTTCAAAGGAAAGCCACTCAAAAGCCTCTCCGGTTTACAGCCGATTTTTGATGAGGAAATTCACTTTCGAATCGAGTATTGATATAAGAGCAAATTTATTTGTATTGAATATTCTAATCAGTTGACTTTCATACTTCAACATTGAAACCCCCGATGGCGCATTCGTTAGTGTTCTTATCTTGTATCCCAAGGGCCGTGGGTTCGACCCAGGACAAACTTTTATATTATGAATATTTGCATTTGTTCTGTCTGAGTGTTGAATATTAAATGCCTACATATAACATTTGTAATTAATCTGTTGTCTGAAGTCTGTAATATAAGTGCTTGAACTTATCTCAGAGTCAGACCAATGTATAAGATATTGTGAGAATTTATTTATTTTACAAACAAAACACAGACGTACTGCTAATTTAGTTAACTAAATTAATAACCTCACATTATTATATTCCTGTAAAAGTAGGTGTCATTCGAACCCTTATCACCATTACTTTTTCTTGCAGGTTCTTTTCCGGTGGCTCGCGTAATGAAACTGCTATAAATTCAGTTACAAGACCCGCCTGGTGCCGGCGGACTAGTATTAAAGCATTTGTTTGAATGACTCTTATAACACCTTTAGGTTGTTAAGGTCCTCGGTCATTAGTGAAAAATTGTAATCAGCAAGAAATAATTTTTATAAACACTATACTCATAATTTTTTTGTTGTTGTTTTGACAATTTGTGCCGACAGTGCCTATGACAGGCCTTTTTAAATAAAAACATTTAACTTTGACTTTGAGACTATTGAAGACTTTATATTTGACGACAAATTATAACATTTTTAAATTATAACATTCTTTAATTACAAAAAAAGACAAAGGATGACAAATATACAGCCACATTAATACATAGTAACGAACCTCTCAAAGGAGATGAGAAGCAAAACAAAAGGCTAACTATGTGTATGGGCAATTGAAATGCGTCTGACGACGTGGGGTTCCGTGTATTCGAACAAGCTCCGGCGTTGCTAGAAGCCACCAATAAGATAGATATGCGAATAGGAATATTCAAAGGCGATCCAGCAACTGAAGCGAATCTATAGATATAGTGTGAGGGCAAAAGGCTGTACACTTTGCCCTCACTTTCTCTATCTACTAATCTCCCCTTCGAGCAAGAAATAATTTAATGTTATCTAACATTAGAACAGTAAAAAATCAAAAAGAGCAAGAATAGTCGATATTTAAAGAACTTCATTGAAGGGTTGGGGGCAGTGAAATTACTAGGTAATGTGATATCTTCAAGTGACAAGGTTGGCAAAGCGCTAGTGATATGATTGTGATAAAACAAACGTCTACAAGCTGTGATGACACTTACTATCGCGGACCGTAAGCTTGTTTATCGACTTAGAATCATATAACATCGATATAATCACTGGACAAACACAAATATCATCAGATAAATATTTGTGCTGGGTAGGGATCGAACCCACGAACCCTGGCGCATTCGATAGGATCACTACCATCAGGGCCATTTTGGTCAAAATTGCCACACTGTGCGACTTTTTTGCTGTTAATTTGCACCATATGCATTTGAGCTACATTGTCTCAGATGGATATACCTTCTCTAGTTCTGGTACCTTAGTAGCCTTACGATACCTTGTACTCAGGCAGGTACTATTCTACTCACGGTACCTCACGGCACAATGAGGAATTATTATAAGGAATAACTATTTACTTCAACAACAGTATATTGTGTAAATGCCTGTCTTATACCGGCTAACATAGAGAGCAATCTCAATTCGGTTAGAAGAATATTCAACAATACGAATGCAGATGTAGTAACCAAAGATTCACAACTGTAGCCCGTGTGCAGACACGACGAAGCGAGCTTGACGAAGTTGGAAGTGCGCGAGCGGGGAGTCACCGCCTCGCGAACGATGCGCGACAGCGACAACGCAACTCAATCAATTATTATGCGAATGGAAGTGCACTTTCCGTTGCTCTCAGAATTGAAAGGTAAGACAATATTGTAGTTTCTGCGACTGAGTTATGGAGCTACATATAAAAGGGTTTCACTGAACTCAGTTGGTATTGTATATGCCTACTTGTCCACCAGAGATTTCGTCTTTGTGGTTTCTCTTTATAGCCCCACGGGTAGCTGGATCCCACAATCAAAGGTATCCGTTATCGTTCTTTAACTGATACTAAATCACATTTATAATATTCGCTATACGATGGTGAAATTATTAGAAATGCTTTCAATGTCGAATATCAGTGAGTAAAAGATTATCTCTTTTGAAATTGTGCTTTTATAATAAATAATCTTGGATACAGACCTCATGAATAAGAAATGAGAATATGTGAAATCAACAGCATTGCAAAGAACTGTTGTGCGAAGCAATGAAGTGACTCTTCACGGTTATCAAAGGGCATATGGGCAAAAATGTTTGTATTTCTTGATTTATGACTTCTTTTAATAGTTTCAAGTAAAAGAGGATTCAAATTCAATAATATTAAATAAAATTAGCTCTTTAAATAAGCAAGGTATAACGAATTAATTGTATATATTTTCTTTTTTGCTCTTCCTGTAAACTTGCGACAATTTAATTTATGACCATCGATATCTAAGCGCGACAAGTATACAATATTCGTTGACTTTTTTAACCTACCTACATCATTCGGTAGCATTCTCTATTATGACAGATCAATTCAGGAATGCTGTAGTCTCAATAAAAAACAATAGAGTGCCACTTAGTGTTCAAGGAATAATTTTAACGCTTCAAAAACGGCTAGAATAGTCCTTGAACCGTAAAGATCTCAAACCGAGCATCTAAGGGGAAATTTTCAAACAATTTAAAGCATAACTTCGTTCAAGTGTTCATTAAAATTCTAGAGTCACATCGCTGCGTGTAAGGTTGTTCAAACCGAAAAGCCAGTCTATTTTGAAACTTGCTGTTTCAACGTTAGGGTTTATAACTGTATGCGCAGTGCATCTGCATTATCCCGTCAACCCCAAATTTTACACCCTCCAATAAAAACACTTGTCGTCCCAACTTGTGTTGGATCAATATTCCCTTTTGCCCTTCTGTAAAGGTCAACATTTTCATTCTACTCTAGAATATCGAGATTAAAACTTGTTAATATAGGATACAGTTTGTTAGAAAGACCCTTTACATATCGAGTATCATTATATAGCTTCATCTATTTTGAATATTATATATATATATATACACATATATATATAGATTGATCAACGCTGTTTTTTAAGTAATGAAAGGCATAGAATGTATGCATAGGCCAATGACTTTCTTAATTGAATACAATATGACTTTAAATATGTGCATATATAATAATACAATTATTTTTATCCATTTATCATCACGCCAGGAGGTACCGGCAGAGTAGAGTAAGAGGCGACTAAGGTACTGGAACCGACAGGCGGTATTTTCATCAGAAACAGTGTAGCTCCCTGTGGAGCGCGGGGATGGGCAACAAACAGCATTCCCGTCACGAATGCTATCCTCTGCGATTGCCAAAATTTCTATATCCAACGGTGGACTTCTAATGACTGATATGATGATGTTATCTTCTCTTTTTTTTAATAAATAAGATACATGTCTTTGCTTTCTAATCGAAATAATTTCTAACCTTTAATCTTTAATCTAATTTTTAATCGAAACTTTGCGTATTACAATAAAGAATAAATGTGTTGAGTTGACGCCAGCAATATAGCCAACATTATCTGTGCTTGTATTGATGGAATGCCAGCGTGCAAGCGAGACTGCAGACTGAGGGTTTGGTCAGCTGAAGGGATGTTATTCCAGACGCAGTGATTCACAGCTGACTCACGCGTCTTTCTGTTTACTTATCGCAGTAGTGACTCACATCTGAGCACGGTTTGTATGCAGTTGTTACTTGTATGATAGAGATCATATGTATGGGTACACACAGCAACACACCAACCTAATAGATATTAATCTATAAAAGCGAGCGATTGAGTTCAAAATTGACTGTAATAAATTGATAGATTTGCGTAGGTTTATCTGTTGCTTACTGTATAAGTTAGACATACATGAGAATATATTTAAAAAGCTACATGAATATAATATAATAATATTTACTGTCACAAAAAATTGGTTGGTTGGTACATAGTTGTAATGAAGTCCCTGATTACGCCTACATTAGGTCAGCTGCGTTACAGAGGTCAGTGCCCTCCTAAAATTACCTAAAACTGCAAACATTATGTTAACAATGTAAAAAAATTCTACTTTAAAATTAGTTACACAAGTTAATCTGAAAATATAAGGAGTTGAAGTTAAGTTACTTTCATAAACCTAGGTGATATGAGGTGGATGGTCAAATTTGTTTATCTCGACCTCCTCCAATGTTGCATTTACAGACCTTAAACCCTTATGATGATGCAAGGGAACATTAGTAAGCATGTAAGTAATTTAGCCGAATTGGCATTCAAGTATTTGCAGTACTTAAAGTTAAAGACCCAGCGATGTTATTGCCAAGTTTAGGAATATTTTTACTTTAAAGAATATCCGTAATTAACTGCAGCAGAATATTTGCCTACTGGCAGCGTCGCGTTTCCCACTCCAGTAAGAATATGGGGATAAATAATTAATAATAATAATATATTTATTCGAAATGAACAATACTGTTTTCCTCTTATTTAAAAAAATGGCTTATATTATTATACCAGCCATTGGAAGTCCACTGGACATAGGCCTCCCCAAGAAAGGGGGAACTTCGCCCATAATTGCCGCTGGGCGAGCATATTGACAATCACAAAGCGCATCGTTTGCAACGGGGATGTTGTTGCCCAGCTGCACTGTTTTAGATGGATATACGACCGTCTGTCGGTTCTTGTAACTTAGTCGCCTTTTACGACACCTGGTACAGGGGGAGATACTATTCTACTCTACCGGTACGTCACGACAAGTGGTCCTATTGGAGATTACTTGGGGAGGCCAATGTCCAGCAGTAGACGTCTTGTGGCTGATACGATGATGATGAATGAATATTTCTTTTATTATGTTCTTGTTCTTCCAGTATACCTGCACATTGTCCCTTTTAACAATTAAAGCTTTCCACTAATGAAATAATGCACAAAATTGGCTCATCGTCATCTTTGAACCTATTCGCCACAAACGAGAATACAAATATTTTCTCTTTATAATATTAAGTATAGCATAAGGTGACGTATACGTCGAGTGAGAGGCACAATAGAAACAAGTGAGAGGCAAGATAAAATAACAGTCGATGAATTGAATTCAGCTGACTCAATAACAATAGCTGAACTAACAAGCCGACGTGTGAAGGAGCCCATAAAAATGGCCGATTAAAGAAAAAACCGGGCTCGCGCTCAAAAACCTTATCCGGTGCGTCACGAGCGGACACGGAGCAGCGGATTAGTATGCGGCACCGCAAAAAATGTGCTACAGCCTGAATCACATATGAGGTTCAAAAACATAAAGGCATACATTATATATATATATATATTAAGAAATAAAGACATTCCAAATGCTTGCTCGTCCTAAAGACCAATGGAGTTAGTTGCCAGTTGGCTCGGAGATCGGCTGAAACGGCAAGACAGATTTTGACGGGACTGTCACTACAGATAGCTGATATAATTAGGAGTAACTTGGGGTATATAACATCACGCCAAAGCTGATGAGGTGGGGCATTAATCAAAAGTGTCGCAATAACGAACGAAAAGTATACTTTTTGAGAGCTCTCGTCGTGTGCGCAGGGTAAACAGTTGAAGTTACGCAAAAGTAATGCAAGAGCAGTCAGAATACGAAATACATTTCCTAGAATTACTTTGTTGAAAACATAAATATATTTAGCTAATCTTGAGTGGTGGAGTATATAATGACTATGTATGAAGTATTTCTCACCTGATCTGGAACTTGCTGCCGGGCTCCTTCTCCTCAGATTCACAGGTGACGTTTCCAAAAGAGTCTACCGCCAGGTACTTGTCCAGGTGTGACCTCAAGTAGATCAAACCTGCAACAATCGATCGGCATCAGAACAATGTTCACCGCTGAAAAGACCGTCGAGTGCAGGGAATTTATCGTGGAAGCCATTTCCTTTCATCTGGTCGAAGGTAGTTGATACTTAATATATAATATTATATATTGCCGAGAGGTACCGGTCGAGATACTGAAATGCAGGGTCCTTTCTGGTGGCTCGTATAACCTGCATTAAAATTAGTGTTAAGACTCGTCTGGTGCCGATAGAGAAGTATAAGGTAGGCCTAATTTATATGTTAGATGACTTTTATGACCCCGTCGGGTCATCAGGGTCATCAGCGATATGAATAAAATACAATTTAGTATTTCATATTTCTGAATTAAAATTGTTCTGTATATTATTTTTGACGATTAGAAAGTTGTAATGGGCGTACTTGAATAAAGAATATTTTTATTTGATCTGAACAAAGGATGTAAAATTTTAAATAAATCGCGTTTTAAAGCCGTTAAAGTCGTTTTACTATTAATATGTGATATTAATAACAGTTTCCTGATAACATTAAATGTAATAACAACCGAATGTTTTATAATCGACGCCATTGTGCGTTACAAATCAATAAAGTGCGTGGTCAGAATACTTACACACCACCGGTTGTATTACTGCACCATTGAACTCCAAATTATTGATTGTGACGTTCTGATCAGGTCCGGGTGACTGACCGGGTGAATTTTTGTTGAAATTCAGTATGTGGATGGTTTAAACCTTACGACCTTACTTTTCTACTCGAAAAACACCTACGGGACCTAAAGAGGAGTGACTGTTTTCATGAGATAGACCTTTTAGAAAGTTCGCCTGCATTGGTGCATCACCCTCACTTCTTTCTACCGCCAAATAGTAGTGTTCGCATTACTGCGTTTCGGTTTGAAAGGCCAGAGAGGCAGTTTAATTACTGGGTAAATGTTGTCATATTTACCACATATCTTCACAGTTAGCAAGGTTGGTGATACGCTAGTGATATCTTTGTGATGACACGAGCGTCTATAGGCTGCGGTCGCGTATACGATCGAGCGGACCGTGTGCTTGTTTGTTGACTTTAAAATAAGACTTTAAGAAAAGAGTTGCGGATAAAGTTAACATAATTTAAATACAATAATCTTAGAAATTGCTAGCGTAGTACTGGCAGACCAGAATAGTTCCTCCCCCCGCTTGCCCAATGCGGCAATTATGGGAACAATTCCACCTATCTTGGGGAGGCCTAAGTCCAGCAGTGGACCTTCTAATGACTGCTATGATGATGATGAACTAAATATATATTGTATTATATAACAGAAAAGTTTATTCTCGTGTGATGCCAGGAGGCGTTACTAGTTTTGTTATATTTAGTGATGTGTTTGTAACAAAAAACGGTGATAGAAAAGAGGGAAAGCCTAAGCACCCAAGTTGTGAACACGGATTGATTTTCTTTATTTGCTAAATGAAAACTTAATTAGAACCAAATAAGAGGTGCAGAATTAGTTATCGATCGTGACCCTTCACGACCGGCTGTGCTTGAGCCCTCGTCTCGAGGTGAATGGTTTAAAACTTTATTAATTGTAAATTAGAATACAACATGCCGTACAATTAAATGCCGAGTAGAATAGTACCTCCCCCTCCACCAGGTGTTGTTAGAGGCGACTAAAGTACCGGAACCGACAGATAGCGGTATATTCATCCGAAACAGTGTAGCTCAAATGCACAGGGCAAGGATGAGCAGCAGCATCCCCGTCGCGAAAGCTGCGCTCTGCGATTGTCAACACGCTTGCCCAACGCGGCAATTATAGGCATGATTCCCCCTATTTTGGGGAGGCCTATGTCCAAAAGTAGACTTCCAAAGGCATATATAATGCAGGAAATTAACCAATTTAAGTGGTTTAAGTTAACAAGGCTTCCACGAGACCAAAAGTCTCACGGTTTGGTCTTTAATCGATCCGATTGTTATATTTTTTGACATGTACGCGTTCACTTCTCACAATAATACTACTTATTAACGGCTTATTAAACTACTCTGCTTTAGATAAGTAAAATAAGATTAAATCAAAAACAATACCTCTTATACTTAAATACTTGAAAATATTATTTTCAAGGCATAAATTTGACGGGTTCGATAAAGCAGATGGTAGTGATCATATCTTGTGCGCTAAGGGTCGTAGGTTCGATTCCCACCCAGAGCAAATATTTGTGATGATATCTGTGTTTATTCTGTGTCTGGGTGTTAAATATATGTATTTGAGTTGTAAACTTGTGATTTCGCTGTTGTTTGGCGTCCGTAACACAAGTGCTTCAAGCGACTAACCACGGAGTCAGGTCAATGTATGAGAAGTTCTTGAATAAATGATTGTGAATGCAATTAACGTGTTAGACGACTTGTATGATCCTTTGGGTCTTCAGGATCGTCTGTATTATATATAAATATGCATTGAATCACTTCCTTATCGAAAATATTATTGTTATTATTTTATTGACAATTTAAAAGTGCTTGTAATGGGTCAACTTGAATAAAGTATATTTGACTTTGACTTTAAAACTCTTTTCAATATACATGGTATTTGCATAATTTATGTCTTCCTAAAGTTTGTAGGGACTAACAATAATACAATGATGAGATATAAATAAACAAAAATTTAAATTTTGGACGTAGAAAGAAACCGGAATAAAAAGTAGACTAAAATATACATAAATTGTGTTATTAAATGTATGCTAAAATAATTATATTAGTTTTAATTAAAAGGCAGCGAACACCGGCGCTTGGCATGGGTTAGTAATCAACTACCCCATTCCCCACAGGGCTCTTGATAAGGGATAAATAGCGGGGTCTGCTGGTTGTCGTGTAAGGGACAGTAACAAAGGGTTCGGATAATATGTGACAAAACATTAGCAAGGGCTTAATGTTCACGAAGGGGCGAAAATTTGCATCTACGATAGATAGTCTAGTATTCAACAATAATAAAAGGAAGAACTTTAAAGGTATTTATTTTAAGAAATATTCTATACATAATTTAGGCTATGGCCTGAGGTAACCTTGGAAATGGTATAAAAATATATGTTGAAGACAAATCCTTACTAATTAGCAAGCAGAAAATGTTGGTCTGGAGTAACAGATAGTCTACTTTTTATCTCTACAACATGTTCCCGTAAGATAGATCTTAAGATCTAGCTTTTAATTTTTCTTTAGGCATTCTTCTAGACGTTTGGCCGGTAATCGTAAGGGTCTGGAATGGAGACCACGTACCGGCAAGCGCAGCGCCTGGCGTCCAACCGCAAGATGGGCAGAGTCTTACGACACCTGGTACAGGGAGAGGTACTATTTGACGGACCCGATAGCGCAGATGGTAGTGATCCTAGCTTATGCGCCATGGGTCGTGGGTTCCCCACATATATGATGAGATTTGTGTTCGTTCTGTGTCTAGGTGTTAACAATATGCATGTAAGTATTATATTTGTAATTCCTCTATTATCTGATGTCCGCAACACATGTTCACTAAACGACTTACCACGAAGTCAGGTCAATGTCAGAGATATTGTGGGAATTTATTATATATATCATATTCAAAATAGATGAAGCCATATAGTGAAATGAAATATATATATTCATATATAATCTACTTTGCCAGTATATCACGGTTTAAACATATGTTTCTAAATAAATAAAAAAACGTTCTGACCACATATTATAAGCAATTAATTATTTTTATTATGATATGTTCATAGCGTGCGATGCAACATTAGCCCGGAACACACACCCATGACCAACGATCTCATACATACACTAGCTTAATATAATTTATAGTATCAAGATGTCATTGCCCCCGGCGACCTCTTCGCGGCGCTAAGGTCAGAGCACCCTGGGAGGGTTGCAGACCACACCGGCGCGGGCGTGTGCGAGAGGGACGGCGTCACCGCACGTGGTCGCGTGTGATGACCACAAAAACATAAGACAATCGTAAAAAACGAAAATACATGTATGTAGTAGACCGCGGGAGGTCAGTCACACGCAACCTTTGGTACGAGCACCACTCATGCGATGCCCCGGGACATCTGAATCTACTCTAAAAAATCAAGCTAAAAGGTAGTTAGAGTAGAATAGTACCTCCCCTAGTACCAGGTGTCGTAGGAGGCGACTGAGGTACCGGCACCGACTGATGGCGGTATATCCATCCGGAACAGTACAGCTCAAATGCAACAGGGCGGAAATGGGCTGCAGCATTCCCGTCGCGATACTACGCTCTACGATTGCCACCACGCTTGTCCAGCGCGGAAACTATGGGTAATTCCCGCTTACTTGGGCAGGCATATTTCCAGCAGTGGAGGTTTACGGATGCTATGATGAAAAGTAGTATGTATTGCTAAATTCACAAGAAAGTTTTTTTTATGTATTACTTCTATTAAGTCAGCAAACAAACAATTAATTCGCTTGATGGTCAACGTGACAGCAATCTATAGACGTCGGGTCATCACAAAGATATGGCGTGTCGCCAACCTTGTGAACTGAAGATACTATATCACATTTACCCAGTAATTTCACTGCCTCTCTCACCCTTCAAACCAGAAAACAGCGATGCAAACATTGTTATTTGGCGGTAGAAATAGGTAAGATTGAGGTACTAATGTAGACGACCCTTGAAACAGGTCTATCTCTAATGATACGATTCTAACAAAGAAAATATTTGGCTGTTTGTTTGTACCTAATCTCCGAAACGACTGGAACGAATTTGATAAGAACTTCACATAATTGAATAGTTATTGGAAGCTAGTTTTAAACTAACTTAAAACATATTTGAGACTCCGTCCACCAAAATTAATTCATGGAATATATATTTGCAGACATTTTTCCATTGCCGTCGGGTACCGGCAGAGTAGAATAGTACCTCCACCTAAACCAGGAGTTGAGTTTACTAAGGTACTAGAATCGACAGATGGAGGTACATCCTGTAATAGTGTAGTGTAGCTTGAATGCATTAGAGCGGGTATGGGCAGCATTCTCGTCTTGAAGCTATGCTCTGCGACCATGCGTTGCATTTGAGCATCGCTTCGAGTGGATGGATATATACCACCATCTGTCGGTTCTGGTTCCTTAGCCGCCACTTACGACACCTGGTGCAATGGTTGGTACTATTCTAAGCTGCCGGAACCTCGCGGTAAAACAATAGGTAATTATTTTATTTAATTTAAAACAAAATGTAACAATTGAACTTTCTAGGGAATTCTAATGATATTGTTTATGCGGAATGATAAGCAGTTGCTGGTCTACCACCCACGCACTGACTCATTTGGCTAATGGGGAATGTAAGTCGGCCTTATCGATGCTAACGACTTCTTTAAAGCGTTTGAAAGGATCGCTTGTACATTTAACGGCGGCACTCATTTTCAGAATCAGTGTGTGGGCGTAAAACGTATATGTTCAACATTTAATAGAGGTAGACCTTTATTAAATGTTGATTTATCACTGCATTACTACCGCCAAACAGCAGTAGCTTTCTGTTCCAGTTAGAAGGGAGAGGCAGTGAAATTACTGGATGATGTGACATAAATCAAATAGATTGGCAACGCGCTAGTGATATGCGTTACACGTTTTTACGCTCCGGAGACGCTTCAGAATTTGGAAAATAAAATAAATTAATTCTTTGTTGTCTGGCCCGATGGCGCATTGGGTAGTATCCCTGTCTTGCGTGCAAAGGGTTTTCGGTTTCCATCCCAGCCAGGGATTTATATGATTACGATTATTATGATCCCTGTTATGTAATATCTATAACACAAGTGCTTTTCTCAGAGCCCGGTCAACGTGTGGGATATGAAAATTCATTTGTTATTTATTTATTTGTACTTAATAATACATTTACTAATAAACGCACAGTCGCACAGTTGAATTCCCAACAGGAAAATATGTATTACCTAGAAACTAATTTAATATATATAAATAAAACAATAAAAGCTAGCTAACCTCGATAGACGTTGTCCTGTCTTAACTATATTTTTTTCTAAGGGTCCGATGACGCAGATGGTAGCAGTAGTCTTATGCGCCAAAGGTCGTAGGTTCGATCACAACATGATATTTATGTTTATTCCGTGATTGGGTGTTATGCACGCTTGCCCAGCACGGCAATTGTGGGTAAATTCCCCCTTTTTGGGGAGGCCTATGTCTATCAGTGGACGTTTTACGGCTGCTATAATGATGATGCCATTGTATAGAGACGACTATAGGGGCCCATCCATCCAAGTACGTCACACATAAAGGAGTGGAATGGGAGGCTCAAAAAATTAGTCCTACTCATCGTACTTATGGATACTCCCAAAAGTATGTAACTTTTAAAAGAAACTCACTGTCATTAGCGTTCCCCGAGGCAGGCTCGAGGGTCCAGATCTGTTTCTTCTTCAGGCTGGTGCCGTTGGCGTTGATCTTGAAGCCGAAAGTCTCCGCGGTGAGGTACCGGTACCGCGAGTTGATCAGCCCGATGGTCCACCAGCCCTTCTGCTGGTTCTGCGTGATGATGTCCCCGGCGCCGTTGACTTCGCCATTGCTGTGACCATTCAGTCCGTTCATCATGCTCCTGCACACAAATGGAAAGCACATATTAATTACGTAATGAGACCGTGAGGTACATACATGCAGAATAGAGTAGTACCTCCTCTTGTAACAAGTGTCTTAAGAGGCGAATAAGGTACCGGAACTGAAAGATCGTGGTATATCTATCCGAAACAATACAGCTGATATGCACTGGGATGGGCAGCAGCACCCCAGTCGCGAAAGCTGCGCTCTGCGATTGCCAACAGGCTTGCCCAGCGCGGTAATTATCGGCAAAATTCCCTCTTTCTTGAGAAGGCTTATGTCCAACAGTGGACCTCCAATGGCTGATATGACGGTGGAGGAAAAACCGTTTAAGCTGGATTTTTTATCTTGAACAGCCATTCGATTAGAATGAAATATAACTAATATGAAGAGAAAAGATTGATTGCTTTTGTATTAAGATTTAACTCAAAAACTCAACTACGAGATTGGTTTTTATAATGTTTCACCATTAAAAAGCTACGTCTTCACTGAATTATGTAAGCTTCTTCTACACCATCCTCGATAAATGGACCTTCCAACAGTAAAATACATTTTCAAATCGGTCTAGCGTATCCTGAGAATACCGCGTTCAAACAAACGAACTCTTCAGCTTTATAAAATTATATAGTATTAATAAGGGGCACTTAAAAAATAGCTGATCATGATGATCATTAAGAAGACCCTTGCCCCTCTCCACAAGATACTTTGAACAGCACAAAATGGCGTGTAATCCATACGAGAAAAAACTGGGGAATACAAAAAATAAAGATGTAAACTTAAACCGTAAAACGGAAACGTAAAGTTATGCTTGATTCTGATCCAATTATTTGACGTGTCTGATGGCGCAGATGGTAGATGCTATCTTATGCGCCAGGAGTCATGGGTTCGATCCTATCTCGCATATCTGGCCTTAAAATATGTATTTAAGTATTATATTTGTGATTTCTCTGTTGTCTGATGTCTGTAACACAAGTGCTTTAAGCCACTTACCACGGATTCAGGTAATGAGATGTTGTGAGAATATTTATCATAATTTAAAGAAAAAACTTCTTGGAATAGCAGTCAAACATAATTCAACTTATTAACTTAACGATACATCCAAAGCAGCTGTAATATGTGAAAGACAAGCGTGCTCCTCAGAAAACAACGTTCGTCACGGAACAGTTGGTCAAAATAAACGAGGAGCGATGACGAACGGACGGAGGCATAGACAATCTCGTGGTTCATTTGTCAAAGGCTCCCGGCTACGACCACGGCACAATGGAGGCATTGTCTTGCTCATTTCTTTCGGCTTTTAGTTCTGCTGATATATTTGGCAGATGACGAGATAGCTTAATGGAAGCTGAAAAACAACGTCTGTGAGAAAGCTTCCGATATTTAATGAACGAAAGTACTTTCGTATTCGTATCTATATATATAAGAAAAAGTATGAATACTGAGACACAAAATAAATAAGAAATTCCAACAACATCATACATTGACCTGATTCCGTGATAAGTCGCTTGAAGCATTTGTGTTACGGACGTCAGACAACAGAGGAATCACTAATGTAATGCTTAAATACATATATTTAACAACCAGACACAGAACAAATACCGCGAAAGATCGAACCCATGAACTTCGGCGCACAAGCTTAGAGCTCTACCTTCTGCGTGATCGGGCCCGTCGTTCTCACTAAAACCTCAAGTTTGTGTGGTATCCGTTTGAATTTTTACCCATTGTCCGGTCAAATTGGTTGGTCTATCCGGATATTAGATAGAGAACCTGGCAATTACGTGATCTTTGATGTTCTTTAAATGGGCTGAATTCTTAAGGAACTAGTCTAAAAATATGGGTTCATGGGACCCAATAGTACCTACCATTAAGTGTTATAGGAACCCATATCACCATCACTTTTTCTTGCAGGTTCTTTTCTGGTATTAAAGTAGTACACCCAATGACCTATTTGTTTAAATGACTCTTATAACACAGGTTGTCAGGATCATCAGTCATTAGTGTAAAGTTGTAATTAGCAAATCTATATTCATAGATTTTGGGTTTTATTTTTGTCGATTTAAAAGTGCCTATGATAGGCCAATTTAAATAAAAATATAATTGACTTTGAAACCTTATAAAGGTAACAATTGAAAACGAGACTCAGATAAAAACTCATTTAAATTACACAAAATAAGTAAACAGCGCCTCACAAGTTGGTTCAATGACATTAGCTGCTATCATTAACAAGCAAATTCGACGCGGTGTACGTGTAGGGCGAATTCATTTTCTAATCTGTACAAAACGATACATAAAAATAAATCTACCTGTTTAGACAAAAACTCTTTACTCGCTTGAATATAATAAAATTAAATAATAACAATAATAGAGATGAGACCGAACCATATTATAAATATAAACCTTTAAACATATTTAACGAAAGAAGAAAACAATACTGGGATATTAGAACCGAAAAAACTACTTCGAACAATAGACAGAATATTACTTTAACACTTAAAGAAGATAACGTATTTTATCGACGTAGCCATACCCAATTCAAAAAACATCGGAAAGAAATATACAAATCAAATACAAAAATATATTCCAATTGCAGATGAAATACGCTAATGTAGTTTCAACGTACCGTCAAAATCATTCCCGTCATTCTTTCATCAACAGGATCCATACCAAAATCCCTACATACATCACTCAAAGATATAGGCTGACACAAAAATGTATACGTCAATTACAAAAATCAGTCATCATCGATACGTGTTCCATAGCTCGGCGATTTCTCACATCCACCACGCAAACCCCTACAGCATTACACAATGAACCAACCCACTTGGTGTAGCCCCGTGATAGGTTCACAACTCCAGCACTATGCTGACATTCGATAGAATATAGGAAAATAATAATGATACTTATTGTCACATAAAAATTGGCACATAGTTTTAATAAAATCCCTGACCTGTCCCATGTTCATCATTTATGTTGCAGAGGTCAGTGCCCTCCTTAATTTAACTAACATTGCAAACTTTATGTTAACAATATAACAAATAAATGTTTTAAAATAAATTACACAAGTTAATCTGTAAATGTGAGTTAAAGTATACAATACTGTATGTTTAATCGTAGAATAAAGATTCAGGTTTTTCATAGTTAAGGGTTAGCAACCATTCTCACCTTGACTTTGGTCTCCCTGACAGATAATATATATGTAAGCTTCAGTCAAAATACAAAGCTGGTTTTGAGTTGGTGAGGTTTGTAGACGACTTTATAGTAGTCCGAGTGATTTGTTGTGAGAGCACTTAACGAACCTTTTACTGTCTGTTTGTCGAGATGAGAGCCACAGATAGCCGGCTCGCTCGTGCCACTAGATTATGAGCAATCGCTGGATTGTGATGTTAAACTGTTTGCGCGCTTCATTGCTGCTTATTACAGCGTTTGTGATACCCACTAAAATAGTGAACGCGCAGATTATATGACGCTATGTTAAGGAGTCGTTTAGTATGAAGTTAAGGTGTTCAGCCACGAGATTTAAAATCGTTACAGTGACAAGCATATTACTATAACAACTGAAAATAACAATATATGTAATATTCTAGTATTATTGTGAAAAGCCCGCGCCGGGTTTATCATCACTATCATCACAGTCATTGGAAGTCCACTGCTGGACATAGGCCTCCCTTCCCCTAGGGGGAATTTTGCTTATAATTGCCGCGCTCGTAGGCTAAGCTTTAGGGATGGGGATAGCCCATCATCACCCTATTCATTTGCGCTACACTGTCTACTACTGTGGATATACCGCCATCTGTCGGTTCTAGTACCTTAGTCGCCTCTTACGACACCTGTTACTGAGAGAGGTACTATTCTACTTTACCGGTACCTCACGGCGAGTTGCTCATGGAAAAACAAGGTCACTTCCCGCTGTCTGCCTGTCAATATGTATGTTTAGATCGGTAAAACAACGCTAAAAAGTAAGGTTTATGTGTATAACACATAATATAGTAGAATAACACTGATAATTTTAGAGATTTCTAATGTGATGTCGTAAATAAAGGTATTTTATGCGACTATATTAGTGACGCTGGCTGAACACGACAAGATAGCTCCAAGAAAGTTCTACATTATTGTACACTATACAAAGGTCTACAAAAAGGTTCGCGATGCCATATATTTATCTATTAGAAATAACAATTTTTTTATCAACATTGCACCCGAGCAAAGCTGGCCGCTCGTTTATATACATTACTATATATGAGTGCTGCGTATGGTGTCATCGAACAATGGCCAGAAGCAGGACACAGCCGCCACGGTCCGCCGCCAAGGTCCACCGCAGTGGGTCACAGGCCTGTCATTGTATTGTTCATGTAACATGTTCATATTATGTCCATCTCGACTGTCCCCTCGCCGCAGCCGCGCACTCGTTTTGCGAACCTGATCGTTGCTATTCATGTCTGACATACGATTGAGCTGTTACCAATCTATACAAATCGTAAGCTGTGAGTTACCGGCAGAGTAGAATAGTACCTCCCCCTGTTCCAAGTATCGTAAGGCGACTGAGGTGCCAGAACCGGCAGATGGCGGTATATCCACACGAAGCAGTGTACCTAAAATGCAACAGAGCGGGTATGGGTCTGTCGCGAAGCTACGGCAATTATGGACAAATGCCCCCTTTCTTGAGGAAGCCTATGTCCAGCAGTAGACGTTTTACGGCTGCTATGATGATGAAAATTACGAGATGAACTTCTCAACTGAACCGATTATAATTATGTTTTGGTTACTGTGCACAGTTTGATTTATTTTCCCGCATTGCCATCTGATGCGCCGATCCTAATGTTTGTTTGTTTTGTGTCTGGTTGTAAAATATGTATTTAACAATTTATTGTTGATGCCTCTGGCGTCTGGCTGATTTATCTGGCGTCCGTAACACAATTGCTTTAAGCGACTTAACTGGAAGTAAGGCGAATATATAAAATAAAAAAAGATCACGACTTCAGTTTACAATTTAGGTCATAAATACTGAAGCAGCAACCAGAATAAATCGTCCGTGAAGTTGATTATGTATGCAGATCTTGAAAAACCTTGATTGCATCCTGTGCGAGGGACCGTCCACACCTAGACTCGGTACACTGTGCCCTAGACACTCCTAGATTCATTCCACTTCAGTACGTTTGAGAATAATAAATTTAAATCGGCCATCAGTCATTGAAACGAACGAATTGAGGCAGCCAGCTGAGCCTACCACGCTTGAACGGACTATTAAAAACATATTGGCAACGTTACGGATATTTACGCGCCCTGAGGCTTCACCCGCGTTAGTTGTTAAACAAACTTAGTATCAATGGTGCTCCGATGTTAAGTATTGATCCTAGCATGATGTTGTATAACCTTTGTCGATAGTCTGTAAACTTCTACTTTAATTATTAACATTTTATTTAACTTTGAAAATTAGAGAAATTTCATATTAACTTTGCAACACATTTTACCCCCTTATGGGTCTATTTTCAAAATTCCCTTCTTACTGCTCTCCTACGTTATAAAAGGAACCACTGTGCAAAATTTTGAATTTCTAACCCTTTTTTAATTTAAGCCCTGCGTTGATATGTCAGTCAGACAGACAGCTTCTTTTGATATACAGACTTATTTTACTTAAAGTTTAAAGAGCTTGATAGTCCAGATTATATAATAAGTATTTGTGTTTTTTAGTGTCTGGGTGTTAAATATATGTGATTTCCCCATTGTCTGATGTTCGTAACACAAGTGCTTTAAGCGGACTTATCCCGGAGTCAGTCAATGTAATATACGATGTTGTTTTATCCTTATAGTATGACATGCAAATTCCGCGTGATAATACGGGTCACCGTACTCTATAAAGTAGACGCTCGTGATTAGATTTGAGCTGTGAGGTACCATCAGAGTAGAAAAGTACCTCTCCCTGCACTAGGAGTGAAAAAGCACTAAAACTGACAGATGGCTGTATATCCATCCGAAACAATGTAGTTCAAATGGACAGGGCAGGGATGAGCAGCAGCATATCGGTCGCCAAAGTTGCGCTCAGCAATTGCCAAGACGCTTGCCGGCGCGGCATTTGTGGTCAAAATTCCAGCAGAGGACTTTCAATGGCTGGTATGATGAGTAATATGAAACATTCTATATGTTGTGAGTTCGAGAAACAGGCGAGAGTGCGGTACTCAAGATGACCTTTGTAAGTGGTCTACCTCGGCAAAAAACATGTAGGAAACGGTAACAACAAACCATGTAAGTACTAGTCTGACTATCCAGTAGTAAAACCCCTTTATGGTCAAAAGCGAATGAATCAACATGTCCAACTTTATGGCCGTTATCCTAGAACAGCCTTAATTTGCGACGTATCCATAACGAGTCGACATTTTTCTTAGCTGATTCAACAGCTGCAACCCTGCAGATACCTGTTCGGGTGATACCTAGACGCGACGACCTAGACCTTGACCAAGCTCCTAGGTTTCATTTGAAGCCAGTCGCGGCGTGTACCCGACAAGGCGTGTTGTAATTCCACTGTTAAGTTTACACCCACATATGCGTAAGGAATTTTTTTAATTATATTTCCGGAGAATGTTCATGACTAATTATTTGATACCGGCCGCCGAGAGACTAGAATAGTACCTCCCCATGTACCAGGTAAGAGGCGACAAAGGTACCAGAACTGACAAATGGCGGTATATCCATCTAAATCAGTGCAGCTCGAATGTACAGGGCGGGGATGGGCAGCAGCATCCTCGTCGCGAAAGCTGGGAGTGAGAGATTAATTTTACATACATACATCACGCCTATGGATCTCTATTTATGATCTTGGTATACCTCTCTCGCTTCCCGTGCTCGCATTAGTCCTTTCATACACGCTCGTTTATTCTTAATACTTATGACCTTCTTTAAAAACTCTTCTATCTGGTTAAGATATGTTCGCATAGGTCGTCTTATATCAACTCTTCCATTCACTTCAGTTCAATATTTGTGTAATCATTCCACTTTCATCGATTTTTTACATTTAATTTCAACATTCCTATGTCTATTGTTGTCACAACATCATCTTTTACACATCAATCTCCTATCACACTATTTTTAATATAATTTTCAAACTCATTGAATTTCTAATAGAGAAATAAGGACTGGGTCCTTTATCATGTCCTGTACATGGCATAATATCCTTAAGTCACAATGTTGGCAACCCGTTAGTGATATCCTTGTGATATTAAGAGCGTCTATAGGCTGCAGTGACGCTTACTATCACGCGGACTATATGCCTGTTCGTCGATTTGTAGACTGATACAAAAAAGACGGGGCTATACCGCTGTACCCTGAAAATTCATAAATCAAACGCAAAAGGGCGGAGGTAGAAGTCTGCTAGGTGCGACAATTATGGGCATAATACCTCCTTTTTCCATGCTCAGTTGACGTTCTACAGCCGATGATAAAAGTTTACTTCCATCATTGTGTTCTACGGACCGTGAACAATCCATTTGTCTTTATAAGCCCCGTCTGGTGAATCATATGATTTTTTAATGCGTACACGATACGGACAGACAAATTCTTCACATGGAAAGTATCAGCCACTTCCCATATCCGAAGAATTATTATGATCGATGCGGTATATTTATAGAGCTATATTAAAGTAATTTTCTGTGTTTTTTTTTTTTTCGCCGCCGCGATCCGAATGATTTTCCGAACGATTGAGACGGTGTTCACGCTAACGATTCGAGTGTTATTTCTTTGGGTTAGAATTACACGTGTGCGGTTGTGGTCGGCTGTCCGATAGATTGAGGCACTTTGCAGTCGTTGCAGTCCGATATCTCGAGATTTATCTGATGATACTCCTCCGGTGGGGCAATTATACCTAAGTAATCAATATTGCTGAAATTTCTTTAAGAATGACAGTTACTACAAAAGGTAAAATAGACTCTTATAAGATCATTTTGTTGTCCATAATTTTCCTAGGGATTGAGTCGAGGTATCAACAACCAGACACAAAACAAACATAAATATCGTCATATAAATATTTGTTCTGGGTGGGGATCGAAACCACAACCTTTTGCGCACAAGACAGGATCACTACCATCTGCGCCAACGGGCCCGTCAAATCTATGTATCTGTAAATAAGTGTGTCCGTTTGCTAGCTACGCTATCACAGCCTAATCAGTTTTATTATTTTGTAATACTAAAAAACTTAATTAAATTGCAATTTAGAAATCATTATCATCATCATCACAGCAGACATAGAACGTCTATTGCTGATCATAGCGATCCCCAAGAAAGGGGGGGAATTTTGCCATAGTTGCCGCAATAGGCTGGCGTGTTAGCAAACGCAGAGTATAGCTTTGCGACGGGAACGCTGATGCCCCCATACCCGCCCTGTTTCATATGAGCTACGCTGTCTCGGACGGAAACACAACCATCAATCAGTTTCCTACCTCAGTCGCCTTGAGACACCTGGTACAAATTGTGGTACTACTACTCTGCCGGTACCCCACTTACAGCTTGTTATTTAGTCGTCATTCTCATATCAGACGTAGAACGTCCACTGCTGGACATAATCCTCTCCAAGTGAAATCATTTGGAGAGGATCATCCTGTTCATAGCTTGTTCTGGTTTAGTTTTACAAAATCATTGCCAATGGTTCATTAGTTAAACTTGTCAGTAACACCTGCATATTTGCCTGGATATAGAGATGGCTTTGATGTGTAATTTAGCCCGTATTAATGATATATCAAATACTTCGTAAATCACGTCCATAAAGCAAACCTACTTGAGAGCACGAAGCTTCGTGCTGTTCCAGACCGCTGTTGTCAGTCGAGGGAACATCAATAATATTGCGAGCGTTTCACGTTATTGCACGGCTTCTCTTTATTTATTTAATATAGGTACACTTACAGATTACTGTCGTACATACTAATATTCATAATTAAACATAATATTAACTAGACGGTAACCTATGAGATGTTTTTTTTCTTTTTCCCACCACATCTCATACATTGACCTGACTCCATATTAAGTCGCTTAAAACACGCGTGTTACGGACGCCAGACAACAGAGAAATCACAAATATACTACTTAAATACATATATTTAACACACAGAACAAATACAAATGTCAACATATAAATATTTGCTCTGGGTATGAATCAAACCCACGACCTTTGGCACACAAGATAGGATCACTACTATCTGCGCCATCGGGCTTGTCAAGATGTGTACCTTGTTTACCATGTTTTATTTAATTTTTAGATACTTTTTTGTTAATTACTTTTTTACAAATAAGACGTTAATAACGACAAAGAATGCAAATGCAAAGAACATTTGTATAAAGAAGAAATAAGAATTATTTTTCTGCTCATTAGTCGATTTGATATTCTTTGTGGAGGCTGAGGATGACTCGACATCTATATCTTTGCCACAGTTTCAGTTAATTGTAGGAACAACACATTCGTGTAATTGGGTTGTAGAATGAAGAATTGTTTTTATACAATTACCGCCAAAGTATTGGGTGAACGTATTTCAGTAAACTATAAGAATACCAAAGGAAATGGCCTGTCTATATATTACTGACGGACATTACAAGATAGCTAGGCAATCTAGGTTACAGACACCGTTACAAATGCAACATTAAATACATTAAATGGAATGATCGCTCGAAATGATTTTATAATTTGTGTGAGATGAGAGTTTCGCGTTTTACGAACGATCGCCGACCGTCAATAGACGTAATGAATTATTTTAAAAATGGGAAACCTAGAACTGTAATTTACGAAGGAGATACTGTTCATAGAGTGCACTGAACCGGCGACTAAGTTTTTAAGTAGACTTAGAACCATTACATACTTTCCAAATTGTTGTAACAATCTTTATTAATATGACTATTCCTAATAAATAATAAATAAATAGTCCAGTTAGGTCGAATACATCTTTGTTTAAATAGGCCTATCGTAGGCACACCGTTTTGTCACGAAAAGGTCACATACATACAGAAACGTTTTCGTATATATAATCAAATATAGCCTTAATTACATGAGGTAGACCTCATACAAAAGGTTGTCTGCAACAGCAGTGTTCGCATTACTGTTCTGGTCCGAAGGGTAAGAAAGGCAGTGAATTTACTGGGTAATGTGGCATAATACCCTAAGGCAACAAGGGTGGTAACGCGTTAGTGATATATTTGTGATATTATGAGTGTCTATGGGCTACAGTGAGGCTTACTATGACGCGGACTGTACGCTTGTTTGTCGACCTGGTCTAATAATAATAATTGCCTTTTCGGTGATAACGTAGCGATCTATTGATAAAAGAATTTCTGAATGAACGTCTCAAAGTGTTATCTTTATATATTTTTTTGGATCCATGACATATACATAAACGAGGATGGTATAAGAGACTTAGTAGCAAATACATAACATTTAATAAACCCTCGTTCCCTGATTCCTGGTTATCACAACGATAGTTCTGGAGCGCTGGCAATCAGTCGCTGACATGATTCAGAGGTCCATAATTAACTTCGCTATCAGCGAGCCGGGGGTCCTTGGCCGACGTAAATCATACTAGATAAAATAAACAACGGCTGCGTGGGCGCACGCCTGATCCTGATGTTTACTTATCGTTTTATTTTTATGAACACACGCGTAGACAGCCTATATATATCTATAGAAAACACAACAAGATAAGTAGTCATTTAATAGCTCTTATTGTATTGTTTATGGTTTTAGTGCCTTAAGTATAGCTAGATTAAAATGACAGCTGTCAATCCAATTAAAAGTACTGATACATTTATATTGCAGCACATGTGCTCTTATTTTATACTAAATGTAAGTGATCGAATTAATTTGTTTTTTTATTATTAGACCAGTTCGACAAACAAGCATACAGTCTGCGTGATAGTAAGCAGCACTGCAGCCCAAAGACGCTCGCAAGATCGCTAAGATATCACGTCACATTACCCAGTTATTTCACTGACTCTCTCACCCTTAAAACCGAAACATATCAATGAAAGGAAGGAAGGAATGAAGGAATTGGCGAAAGAAATACGCGAGAGTGAGCAAATTAGATTAAAAATCAAATTGGATACCAGGTTCAATATCTTCCATGATTTTACGTATCTTATTAACGGCTTCCTTCTTGTCCTCTGGTCTATTTTTGCTGCCAGTTATCAGTGCTAAGATAACTGTATTTAAAGGGAGAGAGAGGCAGTGAAATAACTGATGATATGGCATATTATCTTCTTAAGATGGTAAGTGTTTTCACGCATGTTTGCCAACTTAATAACAATTATTTAATTAGTATTGCATAAATAACTAAATAACGTCTGACTTTTAAACAATACCATACCATAGCCTCAGTATATCCGTTTTGGGCTGTCAACAAAACGTTCGGCATTTGTTTTCATATCACATGCATTATCCGCTGAGAGCATTGTTAGTAAACTTAAGTCCGGTCGGACCGGTCCACGAACGGTATTCGTATCGGAAACCGCTCGTCCATATTTGCGAAAAGCAACATCCAAGTTCGTGGCGCGCCGTCCTTGAAACGCGGCATTGCACGAAATTCGACATTTCGTTTAATTGGCGCTCTCGTCATTCCGCCATTTTGAAATGCAAACTAGTGAAAGTTGTTAAAATGTAGCCCGTTTACATTTATTTTAATGGGCGATATTTAATATGCATCGACGCGTTTCTATATTCGTATTTATTGAATTATTATACAATATTCGTGAATTGGTTAAAATTAATTGCTTAAATATGAATGTATCTAACCATCAGTACGAAGAAATAGGTTTAAAAAAGCTAAAAGAGTATGTCAATACACAAATCATAAAAAAGGAAGCTAAACATAACTACAGAAAGGTCCCCAACGCATTTAGTTGGGTAAGATAGCGTCTGTCAATCCATTGTCCCTTCCCAGAGACGGGTTGTCTGTGTGAGTCAACGCCTATCTATGGTTCTATCGCACTCGTACAAGTCTGAGAAGACTTTCAATACGTCCAAGATTTTATAGCCGATATAAACCAACTTAACGACATTTGAAACGCGTATTGTGTCCGAATACCATATAAAGGATATAAATTTCAAAGTTATATATGACCAGCTAGAATGCCAATATCAAACGCTATTTTTGCCACGCCACCGCCATACAATATTTAGATTGGATGCATTCCGCTGCCTATAAATATGCACACGATCGACTAGATATATACTTGTTACATAATTGTCATTATTATATCAACCGAAGTAGACCTCTTGCAAAGGTCGTCTGCGTTGGTACCTCACTCTCACCTATTTCTACCGCCAAATAGCGGTGTTCGCATTGCTTTGTTCCCGTCTTCAGCCCACAGGATTGGCGATACGATAGTGAAATTCTTGTGATGACACTGGCGTGTATAGGCTGCGGTCACGCTTGACATCGAGCGGACCGTATGCTTGTTTGCTGACTTCATAATATGTAAAGATATATATCACTAGAAAGATGTCCACTGCAGGACATAGTCCTCCCCAAACTGACTACACCAGTCAGGCGTGGTGGAATTAGCAGCATACACCATGGATATGCTGCTATATATCCTCGCTCTTAAACTACGCTGTTACTTGTATGTGTATACCGCAAACTGTCCGTTCGAGTAGTGGGGCGAAGTACTTTTCTACTCTGCCGGTAACTAACAGGTTGCTTGTTGGTTTCTGAGCAAAATGAATCTTGACCTGGCATATATCTTTTGTCTAATAGCGATCTTCAATCTTTATTATTCCCATTAACTATCTCACAAAGCAGCTCGGCTTTCACTGATCATTAAATATAACAGATTTCAAAGGCTAGTTAGCTGTCGGCCGGTGGATATATCGCTTGGGTAAGGTAATGGGCGTTTAACGCAAAGAAAGTTGTTTATGATGTATTGTATGGTGTCTACTTAATTGCAGATAACTTCAATTTGTCATAAGCTGACGGTATTGGAGAAAATTAATAATTAGTACATGTTATATACGATTAGCTGTGAGATACTGGCAGAGTAAAATAGTACCTCTCTCTGTATTAGGTATCGTAGGAATCGACTGCGGTACCAAAACAGATGGCGGTATATCCGGAACAATGTAGCTCAGAAGGTGGTAAAAGCTGCGCTCAGCGATTGCTAACACGCTAGCCTAATGCGGCAATATAGGCAAATTCCCTCTTTCTTGGAGAGGCCAACATCTAGGAGTGGACATCCAACAGCTGATATGATGATGATGACATTATTTGTTGTTGACGTTCCTGATTATGATAATGAGATGCTTATCGAATGATTGTATTTTCACCGGTTCTGACGTGATCATCATATCAGTCATAGAAAGTCCACTGCTGAAAATAAGCCTCCCCAAGACAGGGGGAATTTGCCCATAATTGCCGCGCTGGGCAGACGTGGTGGGAATCGCAAAGCACAAATTTGCAACGAGGATGCTGCTTGATGCTGCTTTTAGTTCTGCTGTAATGGGTGGATGTACCGCTATCTGTCGGTTCCGGTACTTTAGTCGCCTCTTACGACACCTGGTACAGGGGGAGGTACTATTCTACTCTGCCGGAACTCACAGCTGTCGTGATATCACTTGTTATTTAATAATTGTCAAAATGAGTCCGTCAGAAGCGAATATACAGATGAAGCTGATAAAAAGCGTGTAATAAGTATTTTCGAATGTTCAATAAGACTGACTAGTGAAATAGTAACGGCAATTCTGAGAAATTCCCGCGGTATTCTAAAGATCACTAATAATGGTGAAACAGTTATCTAGTTTCTAGGTTACGGGCCGGCCTGGCTGAACTGCTACGCTGCTGGCGTCCATTACAACGCTACGGTTGCTTATAACCGCAATTTTAACTATAACTTTATTAGGAAAATGACGATCATAATTTTTAATACATATTAGAAAGGTGTTATCGCTCAATCATTGTGGCCTTAAAACTAATTGTAAAGCATATCGATATGTTTCATGTGTATCGAATAGATTTGTGAAAGTTATTTTTTCGTTAATACAGAAGACGGCCTCTCTTGATCGAAAATCTTGTTGTATTACATTTAATATATAAAATTCTCGTGTCACAATGTTCGTTCCCATACTCCTCCGAAACGGCCGCCCGAATAATTTATTCTTATTTTTTTGGATACCTTTATTTTTTTAGATGACTTTTAGTGTATTTTCTACTACTAGCAGTGCGCGCTACTTCGTCCGCGTGGATTTGAGCCTTTGACGGGTAGCGACTTTCAGGATTGTATATCACTCAAAAATTTTTTCTAATCGAAAGAAACAATCACGGAAACCGGTTCCGTGATTCGCGCGTTTAAACAAACAAACTCTTTAGCTTTATAATATGTGTAGAGTTTAAGCTTAATTCTATGAATACTTGAATTAACCGATATAATGCCATTAAATCAGTAACAGAACCGCCATAAATTTATTCAGCAATGCAACTTTGTCTTTGAAATTCTAAATACGAAAGTCAGTTTAGTTTAATAGATTCGATTTTATATTATTAATACAGATGTTTAAACGAGGCATACATGTTTTACGATAGTTTATGAAATTATTGATTGTAACATTTCTCCTGAAGGTATTTCTCTGATGGCTTTTACATTGAACCTGCAGAAAACTTAGTATCACGATTTGTCTTGTACGGCGGGTCAACAGATCAACCTACCCAAATCTTTCTTTAAATACTTTTACAGTAAATTTTGAATCTAATCGGCTCGCAGTTCATTATTATACCAGCCATTGGAAGTCCACTACTGAATATAAGCCTCTCCGAGAATGGAGGTTTTTGCCCATAATTGCCGCGCTGGGCAAGCGTGTTGGCTATCGCGATGGGGACGCAGCTGCCTATCACCGCCCTGTCATTTGAGCTGCACTGTTGGCTGCACAGATGTATATACCACCATCTATCGGTTCTAGTACCTTAGTAGTTCTTGGGTAGGTTGATCTGTTGCTGAGTGTACTGCCAATTTAGTTGAAATTGGGCTATGCAATGATCTATACTCAGCAATTGTAGCGTCATGATTTTTCATAGAAAAAATAAATATTCTGAACGTTTTAATCCAAAACGTATTAAAATGCCGTATTATAGCTATATGTATTTAAATAACGCAAAGGTTAGGTTTGTTATCTGCTGCGCAGGCGCGCGCGTCTTGCGCGGCGGGTGTCGTGCAAAAACGCGCGCGTTCACACGGCGCACGCCGTTAGCAGAGGTCAACGGACGCGTTCGGTTCTGCCGATTATCTCGCCGCTCACACAGGCTAGCTTGGTTGTGTACCCAGCCTTCTAGCGCTGCCTTCTGTTCGTATATTTTGAAAGAAAATGTTCTAAACTTGTTATAATGTAGTAGCTTTTGTACTCATCCGGGATTCACGATCCCGTAGGAATGTATCAGGATCAGGTTTTATATTTCCTGGATGGAACCAGCTCGGGTAGGAATTTATAGATTGTGCATCTCGTTAAAATTATAGATTTCTGTTGGTTTTCTTAGTTTTGATTTAAACTAATTACAAACGAGCAACAAATGTATCCAAGCCATTCTTTTCATCTTTATCTTTATCATATATAGAGATTAGAGAGATCTAATTCAATAAACTATTGCGCTATCTGAAAATTATCCTTGAAATGTTATGTCTAAAATGAGAACGCAGTGAAGTGGAGAATAAAACATGTAGATGATATTTCTTAAGGAACAACCGATTATTCTATTATCTATACTATACTAATATTTTAAAGCTGAAAGGTTGGTTTGTTTGATTAAAGCGCAAATATTAGAAACCGCTGGTCCGATTTGAAAAACATATTTCAGTCCAATTACCGATTTAGGCTATAGGCAATATTATATTTTCAAAAAAGCTAGGAAATCGTTATATAAAACATAAATAAATCCTAAAGCAACTGTACCTGTCAAAGGCATAATTTAACGCGGGCGAAGTCGCGGGCACTGTTAGTTGAAATAATAAAATCGGAAGATATAAAAAATATAAATTTAGAAACCACTTGAATATGTATGTTCCTAGACCACAGACAGGTACGACAAGTTTGCGTCTTCTCTTGTGAAAACTCGAATAACACAGTCATTGTGGTAAATTTATTTCGCCAACAGGCATTTAAATTACAGTTGCGTGTAATGATGGTGCGTTTAATCTCATTGAGTCGTGTAATGGTACCGTTTCAGCCTCGTAAGATCCCATCTTAATGGGGCCTGAGCCGGTGCAGGCCCCACCTGCACCAAATCTCAACCGGGCTCAGGAACAGATGGCTGACGCAACATCCGCGTGAAAGATATTTGTAATAAACATAGCACTTTCTATTCAAAATGGAGTTGTGTTTTATTTTTGCTGTATACAGTTTATATTTTTCTAAAATTAAAGAAAATCGGATACAAAGTTTAGCTGCCAAAAATAAGCAGACAAATTCTTAGTAATATCCGTGAGGTAGAGTAGAATAATACCTCTACCTGTGCCAGGTGTCTTAATGGTCGATAGCGGTATATCCAACAAAAGCAGTGTGTGTAGCTCAAATGCACAGAGCGAAGGTGAGCAGCAGCATCCCCGTCGCGAAAGCTGAGCTCTGCGATTGCCAACAAGATAGCCCAGCGCGGCAATAATAGGCAAAATTCTTCCTTTTTTGGGCAGGCCTGTGTCAAGCAGTGGAATTCTAACGGCTGCTATGATGACGATGATGATTTTTTTACGAACCATAAATGAAAATATCTATAATTGACCGGCCATTGGCGAGTAACATTCTACGTCGAATATTACAGACAGAATTTATCAAGTCAATAAAAAAGAAAACCAAAATGACTGCAATGTAAACATTTGAATCTGTAAAATATCAAACTCAATGAGGAAGTAAAAAATAAGGGTCCTGAGGCGCCATTAACCGTGTGTTTGTTGATCGTGTTGAACAGCGATCGCTAACGGAGTGGTTAGTTTCACGCATTAGGCACATAATTAATTGGTGAGGATTATTATAGATGACAGCACGTTGAGAACACCATCGTGGATATGGCATTTATAACATAATTTGAGCATCATTTCCATATAGTACCTCCGCCTATATCAGGTGTACCGACTGAGGTACCGGAACCGAAATTTCCCCTTTTTTGGGGGGCCTAAGCTCAGCCATGGACGTTTTACAGCTGCTATGACAGGAAACTGTGTATAAAATGAGGAACCTATTAATTTGTGACTATTCCTGTATTAACATATGAAGTGATATAATTAATAATAATATAATTCACATGCAAGTTTGCGAGTTCATACTGTATGTATGTGTTACTCTTTCACGCTGGTTGGTTGGCATGGTTAAACAGATCTCCATAAATTGCAGCACGGGGATTATTTATCATCACTATCATCATATCAGCCTTTGAAAGTCCACAGCTGGACATAGGCCTCCCCAACTACTAAAGAGACTTAGTTACCAGAACCGACAGATGGCGGTATATCCACCCGCAACAGTGTAGCTCGAATGCACGGAGTGGAGATGGGCAACAGCATCCTAGTCGCTAAAGCTGCGCTTTGGATTGCCAACACGCTTGCCCACCGCGGTAATTATAGACAAAATTCCCCCTTTCTAAGGGGGGCTTATATACAGCAGTGGACTTCCAATGGCTGGTATGATGACGATGATTAGAGGTTGTTGGAGATGCTTATTACTTTTGAAGGCCACAAAATGGCGAGCCCGATAAAGACAATAGCGACCATTTATGAACGAATTCTTTTTTGTAGGTTGTCTTTAAAAAACATAGTTTGCAGTAATTAACACCATAACGACGTCTGCGACGATTAAACGTGACGTTCAGCCGGTAAGACTGCTATCATTATCGCTGCAACTCACGGAATGAACATACATTTTGTAATAAAAACATATTGTATCCCACTGAGGTAGTTAAAGACTATGGTAACACCCAGACACAGAACAAACATAGATATCATCATATAATCACTATTATCTGCGTCATCGAACCCGTCGAAAATAATTTCTTCATTCAAAGCTATTTCTTCGTATCGTTTTTTCTTAGATCATAGTTGCATCAATGTGCCCGTCTTGAGATCTATTTCTGAACGACATATGTTCGAGTATGGGCACGCTCTATTCTGGTTTGGCGCCTGTTGTCGTAGGTCGGCACACCGCACACCCGCTCTCTTGATTTCTTGACTGAGCAGATAACAGCTCTCAACCGTTATTGACCACCGAATTAGGTATCTGAACGGTATCGATTACCGTTTTCGAACACAAGCAATGTTATGAATGAGATTTCTTTATAGGTCATTAAAAATGTATACTTCTTTTTTGCTGAGCATCACTTACGCGTTGCCAATCTTGTGAATTGAGCATATTATAAATTATCCAGTAAATTCACTGCCTATTTCACCGTTCAGACCGGGACACAGCAATGCAAACACTGCTAATTAAACATGTAGGTGAGAGTGTGGTACCAATGCAGACGACCTTTTGTTTGAGGTCTACCTAAGGTAAACGAGCCTATTTTTTCATCATACTAGCATTTATGACAACACTAAATTCATACTGGGCTGACTGGTCATAACTCGTATCATAAGTCTTCATTAGTCTTTTTTGTATGACATACCAAAGTTTTGTTTGCATTCAGCCCAGCTCATTTAAAATTAAGTGATAAAATATACAAAATTTATTAAGTGACACCTAACATGCAACCGAAAACACCTAAACGGCCGACAAAAAAAGAACAAATCATCTGCAGCTGGTTCGCGCCCAAAATTGAATTAAAAAGAAAAGAAAAAAGAAGCAATGTTAATGCACTCGCGGCCGCCGGGCGGCGCTGCCGGCTGACCTTGACATTGTCGCGCAATGGCGTGCCATGGGCGCAGGCGGTCGGGGTCGTTGGCATGACTCACTTTATAAAAAAGTGGTGTATTTAAAATTTTATTTGTTTCATAAACAATTTCCACAAAATAAGTAGTGTAATTATAATGTTTGTTTCTGTTATGTGGTTATTTAATAACTTTTTAATGCTAAAGCCTAATAGTGGGTCAGTGTTGTGAATAAGGATGAGGAAAACGACGCCGTTAGGCTGATTAATTGGAATTACTTAGCACGCCTTGGGAAATGTTAAGTAATAATATAAATATTATTGTACTATACATTCAGAATAGTTAAAAATATGAAAAAAAAATTATATCTATATATTTACTGGCAGCTATGGCAAGTCTGTAACAATAAATCAAAATAAACGGTAATAAGTTAGAACGTATATTTATATAGTTAGCCATATAATATTAAATTAATTGCAAATGACGAGCCCGATCGCGGAGATGGTAGTAATTCTGTCTTGTGCGCCAAAGGTCATGGGTTCGATCCCCACCCAGATGTTTATATGATGTTAAATATATATATATATATATATATCTAAATACTAGTATATTTGTGATTCCTCTGTTGTCTTAAGTCCGTAACACAAATGTATTTATTAAAAAATATATAATAATAACTTCATAATCCCAATTGATGGGGTTTATTACGAGCCATTATCATCGTTTATTTTCAAAGGTGATAAATAGCTTTGTCTATCGATAATCTTATATATCCGGTCCTAAATCCGTTATACGTTACTTGTAGATTAAAAAAATTAATACAATACGATAACATTAAAGCTGCACAAGATTTTCCAGATTTACATCTTATCCCTGCTTTAAAGTAGTACTATCGCATTTAAAGTATTTGTACTAAGTTTTAAAGCCAAAAAGTCAACTGCTTCACTTTCTAGCGCACTGCAGTTGCAATATATTTTTTATCATTCCAGCAGCGACCGCCCGACGCTGTCATGACATCTCCAGAGAATAAACAGACACGAGTTATAATGCACCCGGCCGTCATAGCTGCAGCATACAAAATGGCCTGCCCAGCCCGTCCCTACAAGGGGGTACAGCGTTGATAACAATGGATGCGTTCACGATGAACCAGACCTTCTTGCTATTCAAAGACTAATATGTCCAGTTGTATTATTAAAGTTTTTAAGCCAGTTACAAAAATACAGTTAATATAGTTATTGTACATATATGAAATTTGTAGTTGTTTACATAAATATGTCATTCCTAGACTTAAGAGGAACCGCAATAGGCTTATTTTAACGGAGAATCCAAAATCTGCAATGTACGGAAAAATCTGTGTGACTATTTGTATTAGAGTATATAAAAAAATACCCCTTGAAATTAAAAAATTAAATACCCATTTATTTTCGAAAAAACTGTATAATAGGAGATTTTTTATTTTCTCGATGATTTTTCCATATAGAATCTTGAATTGTTCTGTTTGGTATTGTCATTTGCATTCAAATTGTTATTCCTAAACATGTGCTTGCTGAACAAGCTTTTAACTTAAAAACTTTGTACACCATTGTTAATCGGCAATAAAGAATTATTATTATTATTTGAAGAACGTAGAAAAAAATGAAAAGTAATTGTAAGTTAACATTAAGCTATTATAAAGCAGCAGTCTCTGTTACATTTTCAACACATAAAATATGATCTTAAGTCTTTTACTCAAAGCCAAAAATATTTCCGAATCACGTATACGCGTTTTTTTTATGGCCAAGCACATGCAAGCGACGCGACGCCACTTAAGCCGGGAGGAATTCGAAAAAGGAGTACCACTGCGATCCACGTTCTAAATTTAAACTTGCAAAGCCAATCAGTGTTGCCAGCACCGCGTTATTCTCAGCTAACTTTTTGCAGTCTGTAAAAGGTATTCGTTCGGTGTTCTCACAAATCAAGATAAGCTTATCTGCGCTAGATCGGCTTTAGTACGGTAAAATATTCCATATAATTACTGGGGTTACTCAGTCGTAAACATATAATTGTGCCATGTATGTATTCGGAGACGCTACTCTGTAATTACTGGTTATTGAAAGAAGCCTCATGAAATAAAAAAAATAAGTGCTTAATTATAATATATGTGAAATAATGGTAGCATGTTCCTATTGTTTAATAACATATGTTTAGTTACTTCAAAACATAATGTGTATCAAGCTGTTGTTCAATATACAGATATTGAACAACAGCTTGATAAGTTTTAACGGACAAATTTCATTGTTCATAGTATAGAGTTCTTAGTCCTAATTAGAACCGATGAAATTCGGAATTCTATTCATAAAACTGACGCCAGCTATGAAGTTTAATAGGTATGTATCTCCACTTCTACACTAATATTATAAAGAGGAATGATTTGTATTTTTGTATGTAGCGAATAAACTTAAAAAGTACTGGACCGATTTTAATAATTCTTTTTTTATTAGAAAGCTACATTATCATTGAGTAACATAGGCTATATTTAGTACTAGATTACTTTAGAAAATTCTTTTAAAACCAACCAAAGGTTAGAAAGAAGAAAGAATACGCTGCGATAAGTATTAATAATAGGACAAACAATTGTTTAATAATATTATAGAATATATCAATATCTACTTCAAAAACTTCGCAAAACCACTTAACCACAGACTTGTCTAACTATTGTAGTTACGTCACTATAACTAATTTTTTACATTTAACAAATTGACAGAAATGCCGATCAAAATCATACCGTGATTCCATACCATGTAATTTTTTTTATCCAAATAAATAATTAAATATTCAAGACTGTCTTAATACCTGATGATTACTTTTTGAATTATTGAAATCGGACATTCCATTCAAAAGATATTATGAAATTAAAATAAAAATACATGCCGGCGGCGGCCGCTACGCAGCGCATCAAGTAACTAACTCTACGAGAGAATTGTATGTGGCACTTTCTCAAAAAGGATCTCCTAAAAATCAATACGCTTCGTTGCCACCTACAAATACGCCAACGTAGTGTATAGGGATGCTTTGAAATAAGCATATTTTTTTTAAAATTAGGGATTCATGGTAGTTTTAATTAGCATGCTTATTACTTAAATATATGTACCTATTTATGTCTACCCGTGCGAAGCCGGGATGTGCCGCTAGTGTAATATAACATAACTAAAAATGTACATTTAACGTTTATATAAAAAATAATACTTGTGATGTAAAACCCAAAATATAGCAACGTCGACATATGTTTAAAAAAATATAGTGAGCATAATCTAGGTTCCGCTATCGCGGCTCGTGTCCCTGCTTTATACTAAAATGAAGACATAATTGACCTTTTTGACCTGATTACTGCCACGTCCTGAAATTGTGTTTTGATTGGTTCACTTCACTAAAAAACATCTGTGCCGTGAGGTACCGGCAGAGTAGAAAAGTACCTCTCTCTGTACCGACACCTGGTAGGCGTCAAGAGGCGACTGAGGTTCTAGAACCGACAGATGGCGATATATCCATCCAAAGCAGAGCCCAAATGCATAGAGTGGGAACGGGTAGCAACATCTCTGTTGCGAAAGCTGTGCTCTGCGATTGCCAACACGCTTGCTTGCGGAGGCTTATGTCCATCAGTGGTCTTTCAATGGCTGTAATTAAGAACTAAAAAATAACCTGTTATTGTCACAACCATTTGTTTCCTATGACTACCTCATTTAAATGGAGGAACAAAAAAGTGGCATCCCAGGAGCCGGCTTGATTCTCGTAAGCAAACTGGTGGAGTTGACTCACCGCGACCTATCACTTGAGTAAACAGCGACGCTACAGCGATCGCCTATTTGTTAATGTTCTGTCAACACTCCCGATAGTCTCATTTATCTGGCTGATAGATACGCGACGATTGCTGGGAGGTAAATAATATCGGATAATGGGTTTTTGGGAGATATGGTTTAATTTGTTATTAGCTTGTTAAATATTGTAGACGGAATAATGAAAAATGTATTTACTTTAGAACAAAATATGTCTTTTTTATTTTGTTTGTGTACATTGTTAAAGGTGGAATTTACATTACAGATATTATTTACCAGAAAAGGTTCGGCGGGACCCGAGGCTGCATTTTTCCTTGAGAAAGAAGCTGTGAGTTATTTTTATTTAAAAAATACCTAAACCTTAAAATAAATGCAAACGAGAAGATTATTTGATATTGAATACTATAAAATAATTCCTTTTTTTTCTTTCTGTCAATGTATACGATGAATTACAGATAAAGTACGTTTGTCAAAAAAAAATCAACTATTACAGCGACAGGTCAACTAATACAAAGCTTTAAAAACATCTCAATCAATATTAAAGAGTAAGATTGTCTAATTCGTGCAAACATCACGCCCGTGTCCCATCGGGGTAGGTAGAGATTATGAACGGACTTGTTTCGATCGGCATACCTCTCTTGCTTCCCTTACTCGCATTTGTTCTTTCATATACGCTCGATTATTCTTGGTACTTCTGACCTAGCCCTTCTTTAATGTCTCTTGCTCTTATCCCTTGTCTAATAACACAGTTTAAAAGGTGGTTGTGAAAATTTTACAGATTGGTATAGGTCGGCGCGTATTAAAAAAATAATTGATTGCATTATCAATCACAAATCGATTGAAGTATAAATGTCATCTTGGACAAATGAAATGCGCTCGGATATGATGAACAATGAGCGGATGTCTGTCCGATACGTCGGCGGCGGCGCCGGCATTGTCTCCATCGAGTATCGCATCGTTTATTTTTGAGCCATCTTTAGAAAGGTCTTGGTGAAAAAATAAGACTTGAGCCACTGGGAACTACACTACAAATTGACATTCAGCAGTGTTCATGTTATGGTAATTTCTTACAATACCATTTTACAGATTTCTTTTAGTTAATTAAATATGGTTGATTATTGACTTTTTGTAACGTTCATACAATTTATTTGTTCCCATTCAGTGTGGTAATGCTAATTAGATGCTTTTCCGCCAAGATGAACTCAAAGATTAGTGGACGCAAAAAAAACCGTGTGCCTTGGAGCACTAGCTGTATAGAATAGTACCTCTTTCTGTACCAGGTGGCGCAAGAAGCGACTGACGGCTTGAATGTGCTGCGAAACCTCCGTCGCCACGATTCGAACGAAACTCGTGCTGGACTGGTCAATTCCAGAATGTCCATTCTACCACGGTTATAAAGAACCACGTCACGAAATTCATGCGGTGATAAATCTTTAGCTTCTTTATTTACGTGTACATGTGAAAAGCCCTCGAAACGTTAATAAGCGAGGTAATACAGGCTCTCGATACCATATCGAAGTGGAGATAAACTCACATGCACGTATATGTCATACCACACTCGCCTATCTGACGGGCTGATGGTGTCAACTCAGCGCTATCTACAATGGACAATTCCTGTGTCAGCACTCTGTAGCAAACATAAGTATCGTTTGAAAACTACCCTCAGAAAACACTACTTGTCACTATGTCCATAAATCCCAATAGTCCTCCAATAGGCCCATTGGTGGCTAGCAGCGGTGTAATCGTACATCAGTCACACTATCATCTAGAGGTACCAATTCCGACGTCCTTTGTAAGGGGCTTACAAAGGTCGTCGGCATTGGTACCTCACTCACATCTGTTTCTACCGCCAAATAGTAGTTCCTGTCTTAAGGGTGAGAGGCAACGAAATTACTGGGTAAATGTTACAATGTATCTTTCGAAATTGCTACAAATCATGCTGCAGGTTCTCATAAAATGCATAAATAAAATATTTTTTTAAATTCGTGTAAAATTAGTTTGAATTTGGTTTGATATTAGTTTAAAAGTAATTTAAAATTTGTTTATATGTAGTTAGTGTATGTATAATTCGTAATAGTTGATATACAGTGGAGCCCCGGTAGTCCGACAAACATTTTGCAGGGCAGTGTCGAACTATCGAATTCTTCGGATTATAGAGTACATACTTCCTAAGACCCCCTATAGTCCCGAATTTTTTACAAGTGAGTTCCTTGTAATCCGACGAATTACAGATTCAATGATATGAATCTTTATACATTTGATATATACATATATGTACTCTGAAGTACAAATCATACTTGTAGACCATGTCGGATTAGACAGGGGCCGGATTACCGGTGGTCCACTGTATATATAAATTAAGTTAAACGAGAACTGTTGCCGATAAACTGCTACGCAGGTTGGCAAATTATAGACAAATAAATGTATGTACTCTATTGGCAATGAATAAAAAGAGACATAATAATTATGTCTAGAAAATACTGTCAGGATATTTTCTATTTGTTCCATGTCTAACACTAGTCTATTAGTGGACTTGTTTACTAAGTGAATTTGAGACGATGCACGTGGCCCCGAATCGCCCAAACAAAGTCTGTCGTATTCTCACAAGTTAGTGAATTCTATTTATAAATAAAGACGGTTTTCCAATTTTTTTTATTTACATACGACCTGCAGCAGCAGTTTTCAAGAGTCAAATCTGATATTTCGTTAAGAATTAGCCCAGCGAAAGACTCTGGGCCAAGATGATGGCGGTATATATATTTTTATTTTTTATTATATCTACCAAATCGACAAGCAGTCACTGCAGCCTATAGACAGAATATAACAAGGATATCACAAACGCGTTGCCCACTTGTATCACAACAACACGTTGTGACTCGAGGATAATACGCTGGATGACCCAGTGAATTCACTGCCTCTCTCACCCTTCAGATCTGAACACAACTATGCAAACACTGTTATTGTTAAGAAATGTGTGAAAGTGAGATGCAAACGACCAATGCGGACGACCTTCTGTACGTTAACAGAACAAGGAATTGAATATTTATCAAAAATTGGTAACAAGACAATCTCTTCTTACCTAAGCTGAGTCATAAAATGATATAATTAAAACAATTAGTTTGACAGAGGTATGTTCCATATTTGAAATTCCAATTTTATTGCTCGCTGCGAAAAAAACCGCCTAATTTGCTCTGCGTAACGCAGTTAGATACATACTAGAGGGAAAATCTTAATTTACGAAATAGTGCGGCGTTCCGGTGTCCGAGCTGAACAATTAAAACATGAGCGTACTTAATTATAAAATATGTTGGCCGCAGTAAAATCGGCGCGCTCGCACCGAGATAACATCGAGCTAGGCGTTGGAAAGCCGGCGCCGGCGCAGGCCGTGTCTATCGCGGATTTGGGAAAGTGAAGCGTTTCTGAACCCATCCGATGTTTCCGTTTACATTTAAAATATTAACCGCCTTTCACCTCAGTATAGATGGCAAAACAAAATAACCTCGTCATCGCCTATTTATATATTTTCATCAGAGCGTAAATAATGTGAGGTTTCTCTTTAAAATAAACTCGGAATTAATGACCGTGCCGCTGTAAATATTTTAGCAAATCTTTACCGTTGCTAGATAATTTTATTATTTTTCTGTTAATTAGTGTCTGTATTTTTTATGTCTTATTATACTACCATATGTTTTAAAATAATTTTACATATCTTACATAAATATAATTTATTTATGGTAATGATATTTCTGTATTCACTTATAATTACCGCTAATCATTGTCAATAAGGAAAGGTTTTATAGTTTACGGGGTGTGTTATACTATGTCATTAGCGGATGATTCGCGGGTTCAACGAAGGTTGAAGGTATTTATCGACGGTGAGAACTTTAATTGGCATAAGGGACATCTAGGCAAACCTTTTGTATTTATTTATTTCTGACTTTTGTTAATAGTTTCAAGTAGAATACGATTTAATTTAATTTTAATAATATTATTTTTTACAAACAGCTTAAACATAATTAAAAATGGTATATCAAATAATTAAGTTATAACGAATTAATTATATATATATTGGTTCTTCCTGTAAACCTGCGCATTGTATGACAATTGAATTTATGGCCATCATTATCTATGGTTGTGCCTATGCGGATGTGTTCGATGGCGCTTACACACAGTAAAAATATCTGATTGATCTGCATTTCAGCGTGTTGCTCTTCATACGTGATGTGGCCTTAATACAGTCGTCACAACATAGCATGGTATTATATTTTATGAATGCATATAATGAGCGCGCAGAGCAATGCGTGCATTACAATTTACACCCGTCAAGCAATTATTTTAGTATCAGAATGGGTAATTCATACTTTTTTGAGATGGATTATTTGATGCAGTGGCTGTTCTCCATGTTCTGTTATGATAATGATGTTAAATATAAAGATATATAACATAAATAAATGTACACAACATCTCGTACATTGACCTGCCTCCGAAATAAGTCGCTTAATGCATCTGTATTACCAACATTAAACAGAGCAATCACAAATATAATAATTTAAATATTTTTACGTCCAGACACGGAACAAACACAAATATTCATCACATAAATATATATGTATTGTACTCATTTAAATTTTATCAAAACTACATCACTGATATCGCCGATAATATTACTATCTGACATTTCCGTCCAAATCTCACTCTGATATCCGAGTGACATCACATTTACCAATATGTCCGCATTGTGCTGTAAAAGGAAATGCTAAAAGTAAAAATTAACGTGGCAACACTCCATTAATTAAGCCGAGTGATTCATTTCATAAAAGCCTGCTGAAGGCATACCAGCATTTTATATCGCTTTGCTGCTCTGCCTCACTGCTATAACACGATGTTGTTGGACATTGCAATTCACATATCAAACCATAAAATCGTAAAAATGAAAGTACGAATTTTGATCGCGCCGCCGAGACGTTCCATGATGAATAGTTCATTATTATTCATCCGAACGGTTTGAACTAGACTCATTAATGCAAACTTTGTGTTTAATTGCTACTTTCACAGCAGTAAGCTACTTTTCGGACATTTTTACTTGCTATCGCATTAGAAGTTGAGGATTTACTTTGCTCAAATGATTGCAGAGAGCTACCGGCAGAGTAGAATAGTACTTCTGTACCAGGAGTCGTAAGTGGCGACTAAGGACGGTATATCCATCCGAAACAGTGTAGCTCAAATGCAGAGGGTGAGGATGGGCAGCAGCATCCCCGGCGCGAAGGCTGCGCCTTGCGATTGCCAACGCGATTGCCAACACGCTTGCCCAGCGCGGCAATTATGGGCGAAATTCCCACTTTCTTGGAGATGCCTATGTCCAGCGGTGGACTTCCAATGACTGTAATGATGATGGTGTTAAAATGTAAAGCAAAATATGTAGAGGAGTGATTATAAGGAATTGTATGTGTTACGGACGGAAACTTGAAGACTAGGATAGCATTAGTCTTATACTGGTACGAGAATTTCTAAGACAATGTACAGACAGCCCGAACCATCTGTTTTACTAGTGTTTAAGCGTTGGTTTGCTATTTTTTATATTGGTTATTATTTTATTGACTGATCTGGTCTGGGTCCTGGTTGATTTCATTGAAAATTATATTTGTAACATAAGGTAGACTTCTTACAAACACAAGGAGAGTACGCATAGTTGTTTACCGGGTTGAAAGGTGAAAAGCAGTGAAATTATATAAAATTACTATTTAAATAAAGGAGATGGTGATAGGAGAGTGAAAAATTTGCGCTGAAAATGTATTTTTAACGCCACATTATAAAAAATAAAACTGTCCAAAATATTTAAAAATTGGATGTTGGGTTTGGATAACCCTATCACGCAGGGCAATGAAAAATAGATAGCCAATTCCCAGACCTACAGAATATGAATATAAATTTTCATAAGAATCGGTCAAGCCGCTTCAGAAGTGTATGAAAACTAACACTGTGAGACTTTTTTATATTAGATAAAATGTTGTCAGTTTCTTTTCCGCCATACAGACAAGCTTCCTGATAATATGGCAGGAAGGAAGTTGTGACAAGCTGATTGTCCAACACGGGTGTCGTATTAGAGACGCTTCAGCGAACGCCAATGGTACGTCGCACATCGGGTCAGGCTCGTTGGCGGTTAGGTGCAAATTGATGGTTCCACAACTCGCTCGCTATAGCTACGTGAACAGCTTGCGACAGCGAAGCCTTCCTATTTCCGTAACAATCGGATAACAGGCTGATGGGTATTCTCCATTTATTTTATATTAGTCGATGTCGTTCGACCAAGAGTTTTCAGTTGCCTATATTAATAAGTTTAAATTTAAAATTATCACAAGTGAACATGGCTCGTTCAATAAGACTTGTTATAGTCTCAAATATCACAAAATATTACCATCAATGACTACATAGAAACATTAAAGTTAGAGAACCTCTGGTGTCGCCGCGACACCGTACCCAGACACGCACGTCGGCTACAGGCCAATAGCACGTCGGTCGATAGTTATTGCCGACAGTATCCATCGACATCGTCTGTCTCTCTTCTCTTCTTTTTATTTTTTGGATTCATAAAACAGTGTACCAAGGATAATACTATGTATTTGTAAAAATATTGTAATGTTTTATTGCGTCCCCGGTTAATAGAAATACAAATAAATAGGAAATCGATGTAGCTACATAATGTGTTTGTTTTCATCCTTATGAGAAATGAGGGCGTATTATCGCTAAGTAACATGTAAATAATTAAACATGAGCGAAATATTGTAATGTTTTGTTGCGTCCCCGGTTAATAGAAATACAAATAAATAGGAAATCGATGTAGCTACATAATGTGTTTGTTTTTATCCTTATGAGAAATGAGGGCGTGTTATCGCTAGTAACATGTAAAAAATTAAACATGAGCGAGGGTACATTTAAAAACACTAAGGTCGGCCTGGAGTTCCGACAAATTACCTACTAGGAATTTCATGGACCGAGACAATAGATATGAATAAAACCAACAAAAAAATATTCGTTCCATGCGCTCACGAAGAACATGCATACAATGTTTATAAATAATTCATATGACAACAAACCCTGCTCGCGTCTAGCTCGTAGTTCAAGATCAGCTCTGCGGCAAGCGAAACAACAAATACGGAGGTCTGCAGGCACAAAAGAGCGAGGGTGTTTCGCCCCAGCCGGCACCGGCAGCCGGCCGGCTAGCTGTACGCACCTACATACCTACCCATCCCATGTCGGGACAATCGATTCGCGGGAGTCGCTCCCCTACCGGCGCGCCCGGCCAGCCGCTCGGCAACACATTCTTGCAGAACTATCAACGAAAAAACTCACCTCTTTACACTTCAGCAAGCTCACACCACCAAAGAAATGCAGTCAAGTAGATCGCGAGACTGAATCACTGTTACACTGCGAAAAAAGATCTATCTCGCGATTCTGAACTTTATCTACACAATCATCAATTAACTAGACACTTTTTAATATTTATTCTTCCTATTCTATCCTTATTGCGGCTATCTGCCGTCTTATTTGAACCAGTGTGATTTTATTATGGGAATTGATACAGCGACGACGTAACCCCCACGGCAGTTCGCGACAGACTGACAGATTGGAAGATGGCGCTTTGCGTGCCCTCCAGCGAACGCGCGTGAAGGCAGTCGCGGGCGGCCCGTTACTCGTCCGACCAATCGGAGAGCGGCGTTCCCGCCTGTGACCAATCGCAGCAGAAACTTTTATTGTGTTATTTTGCGCGTGAAAGTTTAAAACCTTCATCTTCACCCGTGATCTACGTGAATATTCTCGCGGAGTCTGCGTATAATTAAGTAATTAACGGTTTAGAAATGTTTTAGATCAAAACATGAACATGAATTAACAGAAAGCAGATTTATTTAATATAAACTTGGTCAACGATGGTCAAGATACAAAAACTTTCGGATTCTAGTTCCAATTTACCGAAGTTCATAAGCTTCTTGTTTAAAACATATGTATTATATTTACAATTAATGTTCTAATGCTATAGAAGGTTGAAAGGTTTCTCAATGTACAATCATTTTGTTTAAATTTCATTAGCAACGGTCTAGACAGAGAAGACGAATTTTCTATATTCGTAGTAGGATTATGTGTGTGAATACTCATTGTGTCATGAGTATGTTTTTAATAAAAATCATAGATTTTTTTAATTTTGGCTATATAAAAAATATATGAACGCCTTATCTCTACGCAGCAAAAAACAAAGTCAATATCCACTGTTGTAAACTGCGGGTTTTGAAGCGGTTTTTTAGTAAATAAGAGTGACTCAAGATAAGGTTTATATGTAAAATACATACATAATAAACTAGAAAATTACTGAATAAATTAAAAGTTTCTAATGTGATGTAAATAAACACTTTTTTGCACTTACATTGCAAATCCTTGCTAAACCCGACGAGACGAATCTAAATAATTAACAACAGTATTTAACATTACAGCCATTGGAAGTCCACTACTGGACCTAGGCCTTCCCAAGAAAAGGGGAATTTTGCCCAGACTTGTCGCGCAGGGCAAACGTAATTCGTAGCTTTCACGAGGGGGATGCTGCTGCCCATCCCCACTCTGTGTATATGCTACACTCGGATGGATATACCGCTATCTGTCGGTTCTGGTACCTTACTCACCTCTTAAAACTCCTGGTACAGGGGAGATACTATTTTACTCTGTCGGTACCTCACGTCCTGCAGTATAGACCAGAGATAACCCACAATAACATTTTTTTATCCATTGCCCCTGTGCGAAGACTCTAGCATAAATATTAAAATGAAATTGTGAAAGTTAAGATTTCATTTTTATATTAACATTCATAAGCAATGAACCACATTAATAAAAATACGCAATCTATTTTTTTATAACCACTATTTTCTATTTTTTCCACACAGGCAGCTTATAATGAATGATTAAATAAGTTTTGTTATCAAGTAAGGAGTCTTTGTTAAAATAGAGAACGGAAGGTATGTTTAAATATTAATGGAATAGATTAAGGAAATCATACTGGAGAGATATAAATTATACAATTAATAGTAAACTCTAATATTTGGAGAATTCGCTTCAAAATTGATTGAGGAATTTTGTCAGATTTGTATCCGTTATTCTCTGTTTCCGAGTGTAGGTACTCGATTATTTCATTTGTTAATATACAGTATACGTGTATTTAGTTAGAGTCAAGATGACTAACTGCAGAGGATTGCGATGGACGCAGCCGCATACAACTAACTGGTCCTCTTGAAAAATCTGTTTAGGAACCGTATGTCTGCTGTTGGGCAAAAACTTTTTCATAGTCTTTATTTAATGGGTGAAAGCGGACGATAATTACGCTTGTTTTTCGACCAGGTCTATTTTTTTTCAAACAAGACGTACATATATGGGATATTATGTTTTTTATTCATGAAATTCAGAAATGCACATTTCTGAATGTATGTCCAAGTGAAGAGTCCGGCTATCAACACTATCGGTGTATCGGCGGAGAAAAGTATCAATTTAGTAATTACAAGTGGAGCCGCGTATTGCGTGGAGTTTGTCTCGATCGGCGTACATCGACACATAATTGTGTTGCTGCTATCCGGTAATTGTAGTCCGACACTCAAATTAATTTATAGTGTTGCCAGTGCGATACCTACATCGCACGCTATCCTCCAATTCTTTAGTTAAATCAGGAACAGGAACTTGGCAACAATTGATGATGATGTACTATTGTACTTGGTATTTGAAGCCGGATAAATGATATATATAAATGAAATGGGGCCGCTTTTTTGTTATAGGTACCATACATGTTCTCATATACATATCTATTCATATTAATAAAACTAGTGTCTGTTTGTAATATTAAAATAAGACATGATATATGTACCATTTTCTTTTTAAATTTTTGTCTGTTTCAATGATTTGTTTTAAACGACTTATATGATCCCTTGTATTGATTCATCAGGGTTTCTGTATTATATATAAATATGCTTAAAATTTTTCCTTATTATTATTAAAAAAAGCTCGTAATGGGCCTTGAATAAAGTATATTTGACTTTGAAATAACAAAGAATTCTGAGATCAAAATGCCCATAAAACAAAAGTATACAACGCATATGTGCTATCGATTATCTAATATGGGTGCCAAACTTGGACACTTAACAAAGCACAAAATGTAAAACTAAGAACATATCGAATAGCCATGGAAAAGAGCATGCAACACAAAGAAATTAGATATGATAAGAAATATACTAAAAAGGAAACATGCGAAAATAAAAGATAAAACTACAATAATAAGAAACTGAAGTGGAGATGAAGAGGACATACAATAAAAGGCAACGAGAAATCGAACAAGAGCATCATATTCTAGTATCAAAGAAACGCCAAAAGATGAGGCGGGAGACGATGATGACGATGTCGTCGATGTCGGTGACTCACTAGATTCATCAGCAATTCTCAACTGATTGAAAACATTTTATTGTCTGAATAAAACACTATGTTTATGGTGAAAAGTTAGCTAAGCTAGTGCTAATCCGAGCCATTAGACTTCGGAAAGGTATTAGTTGACTAAAAAAACGAGGTTTTTTTATACACTTCGCCTTACAAACGTCGGGAGAACGCTATTATTTGTGTAGTTGTGGCAAATACTCGTATACTATGAAAGGCGCAACGGACCTTTGAATGGTTTCTCCGCCAAGGCAAGATTTTAAGCAGTACGTTGTCTTGGGTCTGAGAATTGTTAAAATAAAATTTAAAATATTGCCCTTATTTGTAACACGGCCTCATGTAATATAATACGTCAAAACTGAGTGCGAGTGAAGTGACCTGATGAATGGATGCGCTCTTGGGTGAATCTATTATTAACTGTAATAAACTTAATTTAAACTTTTAATTAAGACTAAATCGTCTCAGTGTTACATCTATCCAACTGCGAAAAAATATTTTATACTAGCGATTAACAACGACGAAAAAAACACTACTTTTTGCACCGGATTACTTAAAACAAGATTAAAACAAAATTCTGATATTATAATTATATTTTTTCTTATTTATAATAATAAATATAATATACAAGATTTATTAATTTTATTAGCAAATAAAAATCGGAGCACATGTAATTTTTTTTCATATAAACTTTTCCCCATATCTTGCAACCTTGAAGAAATTTCAATTAAATAAAACATGGATTAAATTAAAACATTTCAAGAGCATGAATCTCATGGTTTATAAAAATGATTGCTGATTAAAAGATGTTTTTGTTGAAACTTGCTACACCTCTTTCTTCGTTTTGAGGTTATTTGTTTTTTATAGTATGCAACCGCCTTTTATTAAAATAACTAGCGTGTGTGATAGTAAGCGTCACTGCATCATAGAGACGCTCGAATAACACAAGGATATCACTAACGCGTGGCCAACCTTGTGATTTGAGGATATTATGCTACATTGCACACTAAATTCACTGCCTCTCTCACCCTTCAGACCGAAACACAGCAATTGCTACATTACTGCGGACACTGCTATTTGGTGGTAGAAATAGTTGAGAGTGAGGTACCAATGCAGACGACCTTTTATATGAGGTCTACCTCATGTAATCAGGGTGGAGATAGGTAGAAACTTCCCGGTCGCATATGCTACTACTTTGCGATTGCTAACACGCCTGCACAGTTAGGCAATTTTGGATAATAATCTCTTTTTTATTGCGTAACAACCTGTATGTTTAGTCATGGCAGTAACACACGATAAATCTTCTAAATAAATTATATTTCTGAATCAATTGTGTTAAACATTGATATTTCATCCAAATTCACACCCCCAAATTACCGACATCTACGAGTACAGGCGCGGGTACGGCTATTACCGGGTGTCTAGACATTGCTCCTGTTAGCAAGTCACCGCGAATGCTTCGAAAGGTGCTCGCCAATTAGCGCCGTTTATGTGTCTTCATAAAGCAGACGCATCGCCTCCGCAAGAGGAGCGTGACTGCCGACTGCTGGCGCGGGTGTCCACGGGCCGGCGAGGATTGGGACTAATATGGTAAGGAGGTATATGCCGTGGTACCGGTGAAATGGAACACTACCTCCCCTGTACCAGGTGTCGTAATGCGACTAAGGTGCCAGAACCGACTGATGCTCAGGGCGGGGATAGGCAGCAGCATCCCTGTCACTAAAGCTGCGCTCTACAATGGGTAACACGTGGATATTCCCCCTTTCTTGAAGATGCCTGTGTCCAGATTTTTATGGCTGGTATGAGAATGATGATAATTATAAGGAGACTCAAGAGGTGATAGCGCTCCATATCCAAATCCTAAAGAAATCCTGAAGATATCCAAATGCCATAGAGTAGGATCCAGCCACCTTGCCAACAGTACAGCAATTATGTACAAAAATAATACTTTTTTTTATTAGACCAGGTCAACAAACAATCATACAGTCCGCGTGATAGTATGCGTCACTGCGGCCTATAGACGTTCGTAATAGCAAGGATATCACTAACGTGTTACCAACCTTGTGACTTGAGAATATTATGCCACATTACCCAGTAAATCACCCCCGTTCTCACCCTTCAAACCGGAACACTGCTATTTGACAGTAGAAATAGGTTAGAGTGAGAGTGTAATACGTTTCTGAGGAGGTTATCTCCAGCAGTTGGTGAATAATGTAGATACCCTGCTTATGAGATCCGCCCAAAGAACCACGCTGCGCACACTCGTTGTGTGTCCGGCCTACAAATGCGCCGAACTGAACTTTGACCGGCTCTGTTATCGCAATACAATTTCGAAAAGTATAAATATCACGTCTGCCCGAGAAGGGGGAGATAATAGAGAGGCAGATTGGGCTTGTATAATTAATACAAATGATTGGATTTACTCATTTATTTATTTTTGTGATTATTTATTCATTAAGTCTCACTAACAACATATATATCTAATAATGTAATAGGTACATAGTACTATTTATTATATAATATGTATGTCACTTATAAGTGAGCACAACATTCCTGATGTATGTATTTAATAAAAACTATCTAACAAAATATATATATTTTTAATTTTTTGAAAATTTTGGTAGTTTGAATATAATTTTAAAACTTAACTAATAAGTGGACTATTGGTGACAAACATCCAGATCAAAATCGTTACAATGATTTTAAACTCTGTGAATTGACGATTTAAGTCCAAGATTACTTAGGAAAGGTGGCGGTTCAATTGTTTTGAAAATCTTATGTCTAGGGTACTACAAATGTTTAAAATTTATACAATAAATATTCGCGCCTAAACAGCAGCCGCCATTATTGTAACCTTTATGAACAGAAACGAATAAATGTCATTATATTTTTCTATACTTAATAATAAGCTTTCATTTAACGTGTCGTTGGTGTATAGTGCCAAATTGTAATTACACAACATTGAAGACTCCAGAAAAGTTATTTATCAGAGTTCCAAACGACATTAATATGAGAAATGTTTGGATAGGGCTATCGGGAATTCGTCTTCCGTTGTAAATAATAACGTAGGTATTAAATGTGCAAGAGTATAACAAGCCACAAATTCGAATTAAAGAGATCAAACTTTCTCTGTTATTGTAGGTCACTTGTTTGTTATAATTATAAATAAACCGCATATTTATATCACTCGTATTTCTTATGGTAGAGAGTATATAAATAATAAACTTTCAACAATTTTATTTTGATAGATAAAACTACCCTTTTACACCTTTTAAAATCTAAGTGTACAGACACATACGTCACGCCTGTGTCCCATCTTGGTAAGCATTTATTTTGGATCTGTACTTGTTACGATCTTGGCATGCCTCTCTAGTTGCCTTTACTTGTTTGTTAGTCCATTCATACACGCCCGTTTAATCTTAGTACTTCTGACCTGGCTCTTCTTTAATACCTCTTCTACCTGGTAAGATATGTTCGCCTCGGTCACCCTATACCAATCCTGCGACTCAATTCCGTTCTATATATTTGTGTATTCATTCTACTTTCATCTATCCTTTCTACATGTTCAAATCATCTCAACATTCCTTTCTCTATTGTTGTCACAATATCATCTTTTACACCACATCCATCGCTTATCACACTATTAATTGATCTATGTCTCTAACTTAAAAAAATGGTGGGTGATGTCAATTTTCTTAATTATCGTTTTTTATTTATTAAATTTTAATATTGTAACAGCGTCCCGCGATCCCCCGCGGCGTGGCCACCGCGCACAAGCTCTAATTTTGGTATGTGCGCTATTTCATTATGAATGATCATAATTCTGATTTAATTGCAAGCTTTCACTTGGCGGGTAATGCGCTCACAAAAACCGGTGGCGTGTAATACCTTCAATGAACGCATTCTAAGTAGTTTTTGGCATTGCAATAGTGCCTTCATTTAGGGTATCACAAATAGGGTACCTTCATTTGGATCCATTTGAAAAAATGATCCTAAAAGGCAACGATATGCCGCAGCATCTCTGGGTTCAAGACCTATTGGCTAAAACCGAAAATGACTCATATTGGATATCTCTTAGAAAGCCTAAAAAACATATAATGAAAAATAAAGACTGAGTTTGTTATTTCTCGAAGAACCTAATGCTGGAATAGTTTATTCCAGCGCCACCGGAAGGATAGGTCATTAATAAGCGAACTATGTCCAATGGTTCCCGTGTGGACCGCGGCGACCGCTAAAATAATGCGTTAGTACAGTTTATGTTTAAACTGGCACATTCGGTATTTTTCCTCTATAGAGGTCTCGGGTTCGATCGGTCTCTACTATGGATAATATTTTTATGACTCCTCTGTAGTTTAATGTCAGTAAAAGTGCTTTAAGCAGCTTATCTCGGAGTAACGTCAATGTATGACATGTTGTATGAATTGAACAATTTTCAAAACTATAGTTGCTTTATTTTATGTTATGCAATCTAGCTCCGACAGCACGTCGTGTACCACAAATTTTTAATTATGCAAAAAAAATCGCAAGCCGTCATCTATCAGAAACATTATTTTTAAATACCAACGACGGTAGCTAGCAGCCGTACAGCCCGCCTGATGAGTCTAGCAATGGGCAAAAAAAAAGCGGTTATCGTTGCCTATGGACGTATCTTTGATTTTTTGTCCACACAGCAACAGATCTACCTACCCAAATCTGTCAAAACTACGCAATCAATATTAACATGAGGTACCTTTTGCATCAGGTCTACTTCTAACGTTAGGTAGACCTCACTCTCACATATTTTAAGGCTAAATAGCAGTGTTCCCTATGCTGTGTTGCGGTCTGAAGGGTGAGAGAAGCAGTGGGTTTACTGGGTAATGTGGCATAATATTCTCAAGTCACTAGGTTCCCAACGCGTTAGTGAAATCCTGTGATAATACGAGTGTCTATAGGCTGCTGTGACTCTTATTATCACGGGGACTGTATGCTTGTTTGTCGACCTAGTCTAATAAAAAGAGCGTGACATTGAATTCAAAGTTAACTGTAACAATGATAAACAGTTTCGGGTAGGTTGATCTATTGCTTACCATACTCTTGTCGTCATTGGTGTTGGTTCTACCGAACAAGATTGTCTTATAATTATGTCAAGTTAGGCATATAAAAACACTAATTGCACAAACTAGTTCTGTAAAAGAAATTAATGTTCTCTGGAGCACGGCGAGAGTAAATACAAGGTTTGTGATCGATTTATAAAAATAACGTTAGTACGATAAGATCCGGAACGTGGATCGTGTTCATCTTGATAGAAGAAAATGGATTTTACTATTTAATTACCGTTATTATTAAGGATTATACGTATCGAGTTGCTAGTCGAATGTTAAATTTTATTATTAAATAATAATAGTAATAGTTTTTAAATAATTAATATTGTGAATATTGTAACAAATGTCATATTTATAATTTGAAATAGCAATCCATCAATTATTTTGTAATAACAGTTTGCATGTGTCAATCGTAAATTCCCATTAAGTCAGAAATATTTTATTTATTGTTTATATACTTTAAAGAGTAACACTGCAAACCGACTACGTCTGCCAAGCAAGTGATCGACTGTTAAAAAACGTAGATGCCTCTCTAAGTAACTTAGTTTTGTCAAACACAAGAAGAATAGTATTCCTCGTCTAATACACGTGGACTGTAAAAACTACAATTACAATTAAAGCGTACAGCGTCAAATTTATGTTGATAGGCATCGTTAAATCGCGACGAGCGGAATTCGGAAAGCCGACGAGTGGAGCGCCTGCGTGCGCGGGCGCAGCTGCAGACATTATCATAATTGATGAAAGCGGGAGGCGATCCGTGGCCAAGATGCTTTTGTGGAGTACATCGAGGAATTTCAGATAAAGTGGGTTGTTGATCTAAAGACAGGCGTCAACTGGTAGATTTGTTGATACGAAAATTATGATCGAAAGAATTATGCGGCAAGTGCGCTGACTTTTTACAAGGGCTTTATGAGTGTTTTTTGCAATATGTTCAATAATTATTTTACTAATTTGTCACACAATGACGACAGAATAGTTTTATTGGGAGATTTGCACACGACAGCAACAACCTGTATTGATTTATAAAAGTTAAAAAAGAGAAAATTTGGTTTGTTTTTAGTACTGTTTTATTTCAGCCATAGACAACAATTTCTATTTAAAAATTAGCTTGTACAATATTTGTACAAATATGTAATAAGAATAAGAACTCTTCGTCTAGGCATGTTTGTTATAACTACAAGTTACAGTTCTAATTACCGTTAGTGAGTTCACAACCAAATGGGTATGACGAATTAAATACTGGGCGGCAGTAATTTTTAAAGATAATATTGTCTTACGGACGTTACACAGTACATTGTTGTATGTTGCTCGTATTAATTATACGAAATATGATTAAGCCGTTTCGGATTTTCAATAATTTATATAATTGTCATAAAAAATAGTCATAACTGCAAACATTGTATTTCTAGAGCTCTGAAATAACAGTATCGCCCAGTGATTTGTCATCGGCGCAGGAGCACGCGCGAGCGGCGCGCCCAATCACGCGCGACCGATTTACGACTGTGTAAATTGGGATTTATACTTTTTTGCCCATTTGTCAGATCGGGACAGGAATAAAATGTTCATGCCTTAGAAGAAATTTACTCGAGTAATAGCATTTGCCGGTAAATACCATTGGATTAATGTCAATTCGCTAGTTTTATTGAGCAGCGCGTACGATGTTTTTTGTTGTATATTATTATGTACCTATATCGAAATCCAATGAGTATCTTGTCAGATTTAGCTTAAATTCCTACGAAAATGTTTTTTAAAGCAACTAAGCGAATAATATTTGAGACGAACGATTCCCTAAAACGTTAATACCATACTAAATGGCCGTGAGGTAGGCTGTATATCCATCCGAAACATGCAGGTCCAATTCATACGGCGGGATGGGCAGCAGCACCCCTGTCGCGAAAGTTGAGTTCAGCGATTGCCAACATGCTTGCCCAGCGCGGCAATTATAGGCAAAATTCTTCCTTTCTTAGGGAGGCCTAAATCCAGCAGTGGACTTCCAATGGCTGGTAAGACAATGATGATAAACTGGGAATACAAAATTAAAATGACACAATTGTCAGAAATAGGTTTTTAACGATATTATTAGGTAAATATCAGACATACTAGACATCTCAGTCATGGAAACGAATCAAAGGAAGTTTGAGGTCGCGGTTTATATTTACTCTTATGTTTGTACTTGATCAACTGCTAAAAACGCAAATTGACGCAACGGATATCCGCTATCAATATTTCGTTCCGTTCTACGTTCGACACTTGGTGCAATGGACACTAATTACTTTTATCTGTGATAATTTGTTTACCAACGCGCTGTATAATGAAGATGCATGCATAGATCAATTTCACAGATTTATAGCGGTCTTGGACAGAACGAACGCAGCTGCCGAAGCGTATAAGATATCTCTGCTCGGCTAACTGATCGATTTGCATAAACTTGATATCAAAGACGGCGTCGGTGTTGTCCGCGTGTTACATTAATTAATGATGATCGGCTTAATATAGCTGAAATGTATGCGTTGTTCGCGTCCCCGAAACGTGTAAAATCAGCGCATTTTCTAAGTGAAACCTAATGAGAGGTTTTCATTATAGCACGTTTTATCTCACTATTTGATTTGAGCACGTATTTTAACTGTTTTATTGCATTGAAATATGGCCTAGAAACTTGAATGCATAGGCCTTATCTAAAGAGAGTAGTGGCAGTCTCTAGTATAAAGATAATTACATATAAATAATTGTGCTGCCTGCGTCCATAGCCTTGCGATGCTTTCAAACTAGCGGGCCGTTAAAATATAATTTTTACTTGTTTTGTTGACTTTTATTTGTAACACTTTCTATAATTACTAAAGTGTTTTATGCTTGAGAGAAATTTGAGATTTACATGTGGTAAATGATTATGGCTCCTTTCTATCAGTTTGCAGCCAACATTCTAATCTTGAATTAACATGAGCCTCCACAAAATTACCAAGTTAAATAAGAGCCATTATCTCCCTCTACCGGCGCGCTTGGTACAAAAATGTCAAAATTTATAAAATAGTGTTGTCTAAATATTCTTGTAGAAACTTGAGAGGGTCTCACGGAGCGGAACGGGATCCTAATTAAATTATTTGGAGCGTGACTAGCGCGCGCGCATTTATGTACCGCGTTTTTTAACTGGCTGCTGCGAGTAACAGCCGTTGTTTTGTTATTTCAGGCCGGAGATGTGCTCTGAAGTTTTCAATAGATTTTATCAAATGGTTTTAATTAAAATTCTTTATTTTTATGTTAACGTATATAAATACACGTATATCTATTTTAAATTTAATATGTATAAATTTTTCAATCTTATCTAACTTCACATTACCAAAGTGCAGTAGAGTCTTTCTTGAAATTTTCTTTTACTAATTTAAAGAATTTAAAAACTTTAACGATTATAGAAGATATGTATCAATCTTAAAAGAATAGGGTGGTACTAATATAAATTAATAACTATTATAGCCTAGCTAGCTAATACTACCGTGAGGTAACAGTAGATGTCGGTATATCCATCTGTGGCAGTCCAGCATAAATGCACAGGACAGATATGGGCATCAGCATCCCCGTCGCAAAAGCTGCGCTCTTCGATTGCCAATACCCTTATTCCGTGCGGCAATTATGGGAAAAGTTCCCCCTTTCCTAAGGCATATATATATATAGAAAATAATAACGTATCTATTATTTGTTGTATGAATTGTAATTAACCACTGGGATATGTAAAAAGCTAAATTTAGTTTATTTATTGCCCTTCATGTGGAACTATACAATCAGTTCATTGGATTTTTACATACATGTAATTTCTTAGATTCGTATGTTTTTGTTAACGTCACCTTAATGTAATATTATCAATTTGTAAAGAAGACTTCAATAGGTTACGCAAAACAGAATTATGCTGCAATACGTAACAAAATGATCCTGATAATAAAAATAATTTGGGATAATCTTTTGTATGTTGTTAACTGAGTTGACTCTGTCTACTACAATTGCGATTTGTAAACAACATAATCAAACGTTGAAATAAAGGGATATTAATAACAAGCCAGAATGAAATTCATCTTATGCTGGCAATATAAAAAAAAACGTGTAACCACTGTCAGTTTGACGGAACGTAAAAGTGAGGTTATATATTTTCAAATATATTCAACCTATTAAAATTATGTGCATTAAGTATTAATTGCTTTATTATTTTAGAGGTATTAAATATAATAAAACATTGACTAAAGATGGCTCTTTCACCATTTAGGCTGCGTTTTTTACATAAAGTGGTACAGAATGTTTATTTTACCACATTAAGTAAACGGCCTATGGCATACAAAAGTGCAATTTCCTTGGAAACTCTATACCCAAATAGTTCATTGAAACTCATCACTCCTGCATTTGTAAGTAGCTTTCGGTTGCTGTATAAATTGAATTTATAAATTATTAATATTGAATTTATAAATTTCACAGGTAGCGGATCCCAAAGAAAAGTTTTCTGGCTTTATACCCTTAGAGAAATTGGAAATAACCTACAGTGCCAGTTCTGGGCCCGGAGGACAAAATGTCAACAAGGTAAGTTAAATAGTGCTTTTTGTTATTCATGTAAATTATTGCACTATTATTTATCTGCATAAGATTTATTTAATATACTTTCAGGTTCATACAAAAGTCGACCTCAGGTTTAAATTGAATGACGCTGACTGGATACACCCTGAAATCAGACAAAGAATGTTGGAATTTGTATGTAATTTGTAATAGCTTTATATACTAAACTTTACAATAAAATATGATTATTACACACACACACACACACACACACACACACGCATATATATAATTTTGTTCAATTCTAACTAATAACTGTGTTTCTTCAACATTGATTTATCTCTTGAAACCCAAGAACTGATTAAATGTAAACCTGATAAGACTAAAAATGTCTTCCATTTGTTCAGTGCATGCCCTTTACATTTTTACTGTGATGAATCTATCCATTTATCTGAGCTAATATTTAACATTATATAAATAATAATAGCAAATTATTCACATACCAACAGTCAGAAATTGAATTGTCTTCATGTCAATCAGTACATTGTTAAAACTCTTACGACAATTAAATTTATGACAATCAATGTTATATTAACACATTCTCCCAATTTCTTATACATTGACCTGACACTCAGATAAGTAGCTCAAAGCACTTGTATTAATAATAATAATTAATAGGTAAGGAATGGAAATACAATACTTGAGTACCTACATAAAATTTATTTAAATTTTTGTATTTATACTTTAAGTACTATCAAGGGAATCTTCAAAAAAAATAAAGGAATCAGTTTAGTAAGTATGTTAGGGACAAAAAAGATTGAAATCATTTACAAGAACACAAAGTCTTGAAACACTTAAAACCCCAGCATAATCAGAAAAGAGGTGGTATTTTAATTGATTTGTTGTTATTCTCATAATTATAATACTCCTAAATGTTTTATTTTCAATAGTATGAAAAGAAGCTGACAAAAGATGGATACCTGATCATAAGGTCAGACACTACAAGGTCACAGCAGCTGAACCTGGCTGAGTGCATGCAGAAGCTACGTCAGTTGATTCGCAGTGCTGATATTGTGGAGAAAATACCATCTCCTGAGACTGTTGAAAAGATAAGACAGAGGTATTTTTGTCACATATTTTGACAACTCATATAACTAATTGGCTAGCACTGATTAAGTTGTCATTTGTGGGTTTGGGGTAAATACAGTATTCTTAATGTTTCTCATTCCCTTTTTATAGGAAACTTTTAAAAATCTGTACCTATATTAGGAACCTATATTATTTTATTTCATGCTAGTTAGACAGAGAGGTGATAATTATTTAAGTCTTATAATCTGGTACTCAAATTCCAGAAACTAATATTATGTTGGTTCAAAGGCTGGCTAATTAATCTTTTATGAAGTACCCAGGATGTATGTAAATAAATAGAATCTCATATCACCATATTACAATTGTTTTCTAAAATTGCTTTATTTTAGATATTCATACATTTGAATTAGCATAGTGTCCGGTAGTTGAGAATGGCTGCCACGAAGGGGCCAAAATGTTGACAATTAAAAGTTCAAATGGTGTTAAAGTCATGCAAGTCGATTTTTAATGTGTTATTGAATAAGTAAATGTAAGGATTGTTTTACTTGGAATTTATATATAGTTTTAATCAGATTTTCTTCTGTGTCACTAATAAAATTTCTATATTTTCTAGGCACCTTAAAGCGTCGCGTCTCCGAGTAGCTGAGAAGCGGGACGCCGCTAACAAGCGCGCCATGAGGCAGGCGCCTACCGCTATAGACTTATGATTTTTTTACTAAATTGGGCATACTTTTAGGTTATAGCTCTTGAAGAACTGTCTACAAAACAAAACTTAAGAATTAGTAGAAGTTCATCAAGACTTAACCTTGTTATATTTAACTGTTTTGATAAATAGATAAGTAAATAGATTATATTGTTTGAGTTTTGTTTTTTTTTTACTTTTACTGCGCTGCGTAACCATATATCAGTTTTGTATCGCATTTTTCTTTAAAACTATAAACGCTAAACGAAGTGTATTAGTGAATGCGACACTATCAGTGGCGACGATCTGCCGAAGAGTGCCACATGTGATTGACCTATCGTGAGACCGCAATAGACTTGCAAATACAAACGCATCTTATAGAGGTGACTTGGCGTTCCGTTCAAGAGTATGTACATAATCGTCTGATAACAAAATACAGTATTCCAAGAGACAGAAAAGACAATAAAAAGCTGTTTATAACGCCTACAACTTTTATCTAGCAATGCAGTGTATTACCATGTTTCGAACTTTTGCTATTAAAACAGTTAAGTATTTAGCGACAGCATAGTAATTTTATTGAATAATGTATTCGATAATTGTATGCTGTCGAGTATGCCCAATTTATTAGATGCGGTGCAAACTAGTGCCGTGATAAGTGAATGGAACATTTGCCAGTGATAAGACTACGTACTAAATTAAGTTCCTAAAACTATTAGAGCAGTAGCAGCACTTTGAAATTAAACTTTTATGGATTGATTACAGTAACTTAACGGACCTGATAGCGCTCCTGTCTTTTGCGCCAAAGGTCGTGAGTTCGTTCACCACCAAGAACAAATATTTATATGATGATATTTATGTTGGTTCTGTGTTTGGGTGTTAAATACACGTATTTGAGTAATACTTTGTGATCCCTCTATTGTCTAATGTCCGTATAAAATTACAGGTCAATGTATAAAATGTTGCGTAAAATTAAGAAAAATTAAACCTTAGCTCATATAATCTTTTGTAAGTATAAATATAAATAATTAGTAATTTAAAATTTTAACTTTCATTTATTCTGACACGATTATGAAGTACCTACAAAGTAGTCGTCCGGTGTAATTTAACCATAAGTCCGAAAAAACTCAATCATAACTTATTTTACATTCAATAGACAATTATTGTTTAGTTTATGCAACTACATACATTGATACACTATATTGATTTATTCGTGTTTAATGGTTATATTAATGACTTAAATGTATTTTAGTGGATTTTGTACAAAAGAAATAGCTTTCTGGATTTATTCTTTTCATTATCTTTAACTGTATTAAATTTGACATATTTTCTTTAAAAAGTAGTACAAATTGTTCGCTTTACGTAATATAGATATTCATGTAGGTAAGTAGATAAGTATTGAATGTTATTTCAACGTACAGATAAAAAGTATTTGTTTAAAAAAAAGCTATTAGAAACTACAGGCGACTAGGATACCAAAACCGACAGATGGCGGTATATCCTTCGGAGTCAGTGTAGCTCAAATGTGGGGATGGACAACAGCATTGCCGTCGCGAAAGCTGCGATTGCCAACTCGCTTGCCCAGCGCGGCAAAATGGGCACAATTCCCCCTTTCTTGGGGTGGCATATGTCCAGCAGTGGTCTTCTAATGGTTGTAATGATGAATAAAAGGAAAGGCAACCAGAAGTTTATGAACTTAAAATGGTTTTATTATAATCTATTAGTGTTAATTCGTCAATCATCATCAAAGCAGCCGTTATATGTTCATTACTGGATACAGGATTTTCCTAAGTGTATAATTGCCGCGCTGGGCAGGTGTGATGGCAATCGCAGAGCGTAACTTCGCGATAGGAATACTATTTGTTACATTTTAGCTACGCTTTTTTGGGTAAACATGTCACCGTCTGTCGGTTGTGGTATCTCACCCCGCTACGACACCTGGTACGGAGAAGTAAAATAGTACCTACTATTATACTCTGCCGATACCCCGCAGTGAATTAATTGCTTAGAAAACTTACAGCCCACATAGTCTATCAAGCATGTGCTTAGATCTAGCTTAGAAATAAATAAATATATATAAAAAAAATTAAAAAAAACAATTTGATTTTTTTTATTTAGTACACGTGTTATTTTTAATTGTTAAATTTTTGTCCTAAATGAATCCTTTTAATTTATGATCCCGGCAGAAACTTAAAAGTAAAAAAGAAGTTTAATTGCGTGGTTGTCGACTTTTCCGATAAAGGAATTAATATCTAAATGGGTACCAAGTTCTGTAGATAATCTTAAAATTTATTTACAAGAACATAAAACATTGTAAAATAAAATTAAATCACAAAGCTTATATCTTAAGATAAATTAAGCTCTAGATTTCACTTGGCTAGTTTTCATCTGCTGTTTATACATATCTAATGGCTAATTTGGCTAATCAACTTATCATATCTGTATGTTAAAAAACTTGTCTGCTTATAAAACTGACAGTGCTTCATTTCCGAAGGCTCAATATATCTCTATAATATATTCAATTGATCTAGTGGTTTATGCATGAAAAGTGTCAGGCAGACTAGAGTTACTTTTGAATTAATAATACTAACATAAATGCCCTCTTTCTTTTTACTTAAACCTTATTCCATATATGTGATATACGTGATATGGCAACACATCGTGTCTCGGTAACAACAGTTGTCATGGTAACGGTAGAAAAACATTGAAATTCGACAACCCATAAATAAGCAAATTTGATTAATTAGATGTTAGTTTCCATGCGTATTAGTTCGAGATTTATTTATTACTAGTTATATGAAAAACACTATATAAACAATTAAAAAATGTCGTATAGAGATTTGAGAAGTAAGTATCTGCCTTATTTTTTTTATGTATCGCCAATGACTGCCACGCTTAGATACCTACCACGCACCTTTTAATTCGCGACATTGCAAGATTTTACAATCGCGTCGCTAATCGCCAACTTAATAACCGCTAACTGGATGATATTATACCGCATAGTTATTTTACTACATCAACCTAAAGAACCTGAACTGGAACTCAACGAGTGTAATTACTATCACAGGAATAATCTTGACAGCGACTTCCTATTCCTATCCTCTTTGCCATAAACTCAAGAGATAGAAATCTTTTTCATAGATTCAATTTTAAAAAGATTTCAGCGAAGCCATGCGTGCCCTAGGCTTCCCGCGCCCGATATCCCTGGAGAGCTTCCGTACCCCCAATTGGGAGCTGGTAGAGGAGTGCTTGCGCTGGCTGGCTGCGCGCGTAGAGCCCGACTCGGCGTTATCTGGTGGCAGACATACGCTGGAGCAACGCGTTGACATGGTCCAGAATGCTGTGGCTTTATTTGTATGTTCATTTATGCGTTTCACCAATTGACCCTCGGACTCATTGACCAATTGATCAAATGACACGGTGACTGATGATCCTGATTATAAATTTGCCACTTTGTCAAACGAATGATTAGCTAATTGATTACATCATTGGATTTCTATGCTTCGGTTAAAGTTCGAAATCGGGTTGATTTGTTCTGACTTGTTCGACTTCTCATATTTTAGCTAATTTACACAATACTTACAAATATCTTCCTCATTTTCGAAAACAGAGAAACAGACGCGACTTAGAGGACTTAGTTTATGTCTTGATTCTTAGATTTTGTCGATTAAAAGTGATCAATTTCCTACATAGTTGTCGTGAGTTAACCTGTATTTGTTTGGAGTTAAAAAATAACTTTTACTAGCATATGATGTCCCTAGCACTCCCGTGCAAATCTGAAGCTGAATGGAAAGAAGCTGTATGGTGGGGACGGATGGGCAGTGCGCGAAATGTTGAAGGTGGCCACCCTGCTGCGGGCGGCTCTCGAAAGTCCCCCGCCAGACGACCAGCTCGGGGAGGGCGGTACGCTCAACTATGACGTCACTACCAGGGTGAGTTGCGTAAAATACTTTATAACTAGGTGAATTCCCACAACAGCTCATACATTGACCTGATTCCGTGAAAAATCGCTTAAAACATTTATGTGAGAGACATTAGACAAAAGTAGAATCACAAATATACTACTCAAATACATGTATTTAGCACTCAGAACAAACATAAATATCATCATATAAATATTTGTCCTGGTTGGGGATCGAACCCACGACCTTTGGCGCACAAGACAAACTCAGTACTATATGCGCCATCGGGCCCGTCAAGCAAATAGTAAGCATTTCTTATTTTAATTATATGAGAGTTATATTACCATGTCTGTAATATAAGTCAGTCTAATTGAACATACCCATAGGAGTATGATATAAATAATATTACAGTTATGAAATGTTAAAAAATAATATTTTTAAGATGGGAGAGATCAAACAAGCGCGAGCTCTTGCTACGGACATCACCGCCCAGGGAGCCTTCCTCTACGATCTTTTGGCTAAGGAAGCTGAAAATAGGGTATGTATTGTACTAAACATATTATCTTTGAGGCTTACTTCATGGAGCTCTTTACTGTATAGATTTACAAAAAATGTATATTTATTTGTTTATGAATGGTTGATCTCTAAATAGATGAAGAAGTACCCAAGTGCTTCTCTTACCAGCCAAAAAAGCGAGAGAATATAACTCATTGTTATAGCGTCAGTATGAAAATACTCCCCATGAGCTTAAGGCTCGCATGGAGTCCTATATCCATCAACATTGTATTCTATGTGTTAGTCGTGAGGAATCGGCAGAGTAGATTAGTACCTCCCTCTGTATCACGTGTCGTAAGAGGCGATTAAGATACCAGAATCGGCAGATGGCGGTATATCCATCTAAAACAGTGTAGCTCAAATGCAGAGGGTGAGGATGGGCAGCAGCATCTTTATCGACAAAGCTGCGCTTTGTGATTGCCAACACTCTTTCTTGAGGAGGCTTAGGCCCGGCAGTGGACTTCCAATGGCTTAAATGATGACTGTGTTCTAGGTATCCTTGACTCACTCTGAACCCTGCAGGTATAATTGAATCGCTCAGTAACAAGCGGTCTTAACCATCCCTCTGGTGGATCCTGAATTGAAATCTAGCCCAGATTTGGATAGTTAAAAAAAGATCTTGGACATAAGTTCACAGTTAGTTTGTTTTTTATCACACCAGGAACTTCGCGAGCAAGCTTTGTCCCGACCACTGGATATGTCTGTGATGGAGGCCTGTCTCCAACGGGCATTGGAAGCGGTGGCCACCAAGGTCGCATCGGCTCGGGACCAGATAGACAGCGTGGCGGCCAGCGAGACTGCGCTCGACGCGAAGCTGGAAAGACGGCGCGCCGAATTGCAACGAGCAGAGAAACGGTTGCACACTGTGCAGAAGATCAAGTGGGTATTCATGGTATACAGCCGATACAGCAGGTTGCTGGCATTAGAGACGGATTTAGATGATATATGACCATAAAACAAGATAAAACTTTTAGTAGGTGAGGTGATACAGTTTCCACGCCGTACCAATCGCATCGATTGTCATACCATCCCCATTACGCCGCATTCGATGTGGTTGGGCGCCACCAATATGGCGCTCAATCACTGTGGTATTTGAGCGCCAACTTCTGTCCTGCACCGCAGATCTATGCAACAAACTTGCTGCGGCGGTGTTATCGGACTATTACGAGCTACGGACTATTCTCTTTTTTATTTAAGGCCGTGCTTTCTCTAGCGTTACAAGTATCCATGAGCGATGCTAACAACTTACCATCTGGTGACACGTTTGCATGTTCCCCCCCTATCATGTTTTTATATGATGAGACGTTGTGTGAAGCTCCTAATCTTACTTATTTTTTAAAGTATTGCGGCTTCACATCATGTTAACTTCGTGATCATTGAAGTTTGACAAACATCGCAACGATCGGGTGATCCAAGCTTCTGATTGAACAAATTACTTCCTCCATACTTAGGGAGGTATTAGACGTTCACTCTTGTACATAGGCCATCCTAAGAAAGGGGAAATGTTGTCAAGCGTGATGACAATCGCAGATCGTAGCTTTGTGACTGGGATGCTGCCGCCGAATGAATAAACGGGCAATTCAAATGGATAAACGGCCATCTAACCCCCCCTAGTTGCCTCTTATGATACCTACAACAAAGAAGGGTATTATAATGTTCTGCTGATACCCCACAACATAACACTTTAAAGTTATTTGGCCGTGAGTGATATGCTTTCCTTGTACTCTCTATTCACTCATAAGACTAGGGACATAAATTATTCCGGTCGATGTGTGCGCTATGCAGGCCGGCGTACCAGGGCGAGTTGACCGCGCTGGAGAGCGAGGTGGAGCAGCTGTGGGAGCAGTACGTGCTGCGGTACCGCTGCGTAGAGGCACTCAAGCACCAGCTCAGCGTGGTCGAGAGCGCTCAGGCCGAGGTAAGCTGGCCCAAGAGGTAATTGTGGTCGTAACACAAGTTATTTATTAAATAAAAACTTCTTTGGACGCGTTGAGTATTGTGGAAGATAGGAAAAAACCTTTGAAATCTCTACACGACCACCGTAACAGACACCCATGTATACAAGTATAAATTCATACTGAACATCTCATACATCGATCTGACTCTGGCCCCGAAATACAAGAACGAGAGTTAAAAAAAGAAAACTTACAGTAGTGCTGATTAAAAGTCCACTGTTGTTCATAAGCCTTTCCAAGAAAGGGGGTATGATGCCCATAATTGCCGCGCTGGGAAAGCGTGTTGGCAATCGCAGAGCGCAGCTTTCGCGACGAAGAAACTCCCTATCCCCGCCCTGTACATTTGAGCTGACTTTTTTCATGGATATACCGTCATCTGTCATTCTGGTACCTTAGTCGCCTCTCAAGACACCTGGTATCTACAGGGGGAGGTACTACTCTACTCTGCCGGTACCTCACGGCTATTTTTCGTTTAGTATAGCGCAATTAATGAAAGTTCTAATATATTTTTAAGTATAACTTTTCTATATTTTTGCCCAAATCTGTGGTAGGCGGCAGAAGAGCAGCAGGCAGCCATAATGCAGCTCATACACAAGTATGAAGCGGAAGATGTGCTCGGAAAACTCAGCGACTCTGGTGAGAATGCGCTCTTGTTGTTCGTGGTTAAGTTTCATCACCATTATAGCAGCCGTAAAATATCCACTGTTGGGCATAGAACCCCTCAAGAAAGGAGGAATTTTGCCCATAATTGCCGCGCTGGGCATACGTCGTGGCAATGGCAGAGCATACCTTCGCGACGAGAAAGCTGCTGCCCATTTCCACCCTGTCGAATTTGAGCTACACTTCTTCGGATGGATATACCGCCATCTTTCGGTTCTGGTACCTCAGTCGCCTCTTAAGACACCAGATACATGGAGAGGTACTATTTTACTCTGCCGGTACCACTACTGTTTAGTTCAGTTTTTGATATAACTCACGGCTAACAATTACGCAAAGTTAGAATAAAAAAACGATTTGACATCTAATTAGGAGTATATCAATGATTCGTTCTATCAAATACGCAGTATATAATGATACGTTCACGAGGCAACAATCACAATATTAAAGGCTATACATAAACAACAACAACTTATACATAATTGCAGCGGTAGCGGTAAAAGACCAAAGTCCTGCAATGGTAAATTGCAGGACTTTGGTCTTCCTATGAAAGGGGAATTTCGCCCATGATTGTCGCGCGACGAGAATGCTAAACCTATAGAAATATAGTCTAAATTTAACAACCAATTTTAAACAGTAAAGAGTTTGATAAAGGTTTTAACCGACCTGTTTAGGTAAATGATTCTAATTATTCCCTTCAGGCGATTCCCGAAGGCGGATGGCAAATGCCCACAAAGACTGCACTGCAACGGAATAGCGTTAAATTAGCATGTCAGCCATTGGAAGTCCATAGCTGGATATAGGCAAGCGAAAATTTGGCCTATAATTGCCGCCCTCGGAAAGCGAGTTGGCAATCGCAAAGCGCAGCTTTCGCGACGGGGATGCTGCTGCCTATCCCCGCCCTGTGCATTTGAGATACGTTATTGCGGATTGATATACAGCCATCTGTTGGTTCTAGTACCATAGTTGCTTCTTATGACACTAGTACCTCCTCCTGGTACTATTCTACTCCATTTACATACATACTGTTTGAATTAAAGTAAAGGTATAAGCTGGTTATTACTTGGGTACATACTGTAAGTTAGAACCTCTTGCAGATGACATGGATTCCAGCGATGATGGGAAGGAGTTGAGCGAGATGAAACAGCCTCGGCCGGCCACCCGACCCAAGACCAGGCTCCGAATCAAGACTGCAGGTACTTCCGGCTTTGTTTACCGGCCTGTACAATACTCCACGTTTTTAACAGCGATATAACAAATATCGTTGTAGTAATCAATTCGTCAAGTACATAGAAAATACAAAATAGTCTAGTGTATTCTGTTCGGCTTTTTTCTTTTATAAATTTTGTTGATCTGTCCTATTTTTGTTCTTAGGTCAAGTCAATACAACGTGCAGTCTACTTCTTAATTCAAATATCTATACATTTATTATGACACAATGGTGTTACTTGTTAAATAGAGAAAATAATATTTAGACGGTTTGGATATGTAGAGAGGTTGGATGAAAGTAGAATGACTGCACAAATATTTAAAACGGAAGACTTGGTATAGGATGACTGAGGCGAACATTTCGATCTGTGGCAGCTAAATAAAATGATCCCTGTCAGATATATATCATCGGATCATGTTTTCGTGATAAAAAATATTTGACTCGTATGTGTTTCAGACTTTCTTGTATCTCTGCTCCAAATTTTATTTCAGATAGGTCATCACAGTTTGGTATTGAAACAGATACACGTCTATCCTTACAAACTTTTGCGTTATTGATATCATCATAAGCCATTGAAAGCCCACTGCTAGACATAGGCCTCTCTAAGAGAGCAGGTTTTTTGCCTATAATTACCGTGCTAAGTAAGCGCGTTGGTAATCGCAGAGCGCAGCTATCGCGACGGGGATGCTGCTGCCCATTCCCGTCCATACATTTAAACTGTACAAATTCCGATGGATATACCGCCGTCTGTTCTGGTACCTTAGTCGCCTCTTACGACACATGGTGGTGAGGTACCAAGGAGGAGGTACTATTCTACTCTGCTGGTGTTTAACATCAATAAGATGCTGCACCATACTGACGTAATACACGTAGATTGGGGATAAATTAACATTCTTTACTTCCAGACCAGTCTTGACTTAAAGAATTCTTTATATGTTCATACTTAAGCAAAGGGTGCAAGTTGTTTTGATTCATATAGATAATCCAGTGTGTTGTGTGTGTGAGGGGGTGCGGCGGCGGAGGCGCGCCGCGCGTTCGGCAGCATGGCGGCGGCGGCGCGGGACTCACTCGACGAGATACGGGACGAGGACGACTCGTGCTCCGACTCCGAACTGTCCGACCGCCAGCTCTACGGTGAGGGCTCGTGTTATTATAGTTATAAAGTCATCAGCAAGTTTAGGTTATAAATATTGCATTTATTGGTATTGTTCCTCTGTCATCATTATCATCATAGCAGCCAATGAACACCACTGCTGGACATAGACCAATGCTTCAATATCCCAAGAAAGGAGAGCCTTTGCCCATAATTGCCGCGCTAGGCAAGCGTGTTGGCAGAAGCAGAGCGCAACTTTCGCGACGGAAATGTTTCTGCCCATCCCTTGTGAATTTGTGCTACACTGTTTCGAATTGATATACCGCCATCTATCGGTTCTGGTACCTTAGTCGCCTCTTACGCTTGGTACAGGCAGGTGCTTTTCTATTCTGCCGAAATCTGTTATAACACCTTTAATGAAGGCATTATAATCTACCAGTAGTATGAGTCGATTTAAGTACTGGAAACCGCACAAACGTCTGCTCCGCATGGCTAGGAATGATTTTTTTCTGAGTAATGAATACCTTAAATCTTTAGCAAAATGTTGATATAATATGTTTTTGCTGCTTTATGCAGTCTGATTGCATTTCAGTCCAGTTCCAGCGTCACTTAGGTAAACGTTGTAGTAAAAATATGCTTCTGGTTGGTAGGTGGCGGCGGCGGCGACGCGGCGCGGTGGTCGCGCGCGCGCCCGCGCCCGCGCCCCGCCACGCGCACGCTCGCTGCGCCCGATGATGACGACTTTGCCGATCTCATCGAAGGTAGGCTTTTATCTCTTGCTGTATATTGTCTGATGGTGGCCTCTCCTACCAGTTAAACTATTCTCATACACTTTTAAGTTACTCAATTTACTCGGGGATTGAATCCTATTTCATCGTGGATATGAGATGTATACATAAAAAGACAAGCTGATTGACTGACTAACACATCAACGCAGGGTTTTAACTATAAGGTGTAGAAACTGAAATTTTGCATAGGGTTCCTTTTATAACATAAGGGAGAACTAAGAGAAGAATTTTAAAAATTCACCCATTAGGGGGTTAAGACGCGGTCGCAAAGTTAGTATGAATCCGCTGGTTTTGAAGTTATTCGAATGAAATTCAGTATAAAGGTTCTTTTCAGTACAAAGAGACTAGAAACAGCGCACAGGGCTTTCAATTGAGATAAGGTCTTTTTCTCACAGGATTTAACAGGATTGGATACGAGCTACAAGTAATAGCTCCAGGACCTATACGAGGTTACTTTATTTATAGCTAATTGGCAAATATACATATTTTTGGCGCATCTAAGACGACGTTAACTACTCACACGTCTAGAGAAAAATAAGGTCGAGGCCTTTTATTAATGAGCGACCCCTATGCCAGTATGTCTAGTCCGGTCGGGAGGTACGCAGGATCCGAGAGAGTTTTAATTACCTGAACATATAGAGAAGTTCTAATCTCACCAGATACTTTAATTATCCCAAGATTAATGTGTTTAAGTATACTTTAAACAGTATTTACATCCACATAGCCTTGGCGTCGCGGTTTGGAACTCTGTTGTATACTTACACGTGTGACCAAGTGAGTGTGTGGGCAGGCGGGGAAGGGGGCGACGGAGACGAGTCGCTGGGCAGCTCGTCGGAGAGCGAGCTGCGACTGACCAGCGCGCGCCCCAGCGCCGCGCCCGGCCGCCTGTCCGCGCTCAGCGACAACGAGTTCTAGCCTCGCGGGACTCGGGCGACAGGTACATACCATGGCGTAGGCATCAAGTGATCGATAGATGGCGCTGAGAGTACTGTGACATGTCAACCTCCTACTAAACCACTCAGCGCTATAGATATCCTGACATATAACTATATTGCCGCGATGTACCGGTATTGCCGTGTGGTACCGGTATTACCATGTGGTGCCAGTAGAGTAGAATAGTACCTCCCCCTGTACCAGGTGTCTTAAGAGGTGACTGAGGTACCAGAACCAATAAATAGCGGCATTTCTACCCGTAACAGTGTAGCTCAAATGCACAGGGCGGAGATAGGCAGTCCCCGTCGCGAAGCTCCTACCGCGACTATTATTTCCAATTTAGCTTTCTTGTCCTTATGAATACTCGTCCTAGTAACACTGGTCCTGGATTCTGGCTGGCTACCCTGAAGAGATCTGCAACGACGACCTATAACTGCACTAAAAATATGCAGCGAAGGTTTTGCCTCATGCATATACACTGTCCCAACGGACAGTTTATATGCATGACGTTTATCGACTTAGTAATATAAAAAATCTAATTACAAGTAAAATAGTACACATGAAACAAGAAATAATTGTTGTATTAGGTTTTAGGTCAGATGTTAGATTTTATTTGATATAGTGCAGATGGTAGTGACCCTTTCTTGTGCGCCAAGGGTCGTCGGTTCAATCCCCACCCAGGACAAATATTTATATGATGATATTTGTGTTTGTTCTCTGTTTGGCTGTTAAATATATGTATTTAAATAGTATATGTATGATTATTTTGTTGTCTGGTATCCGTAACACAAGTGCTTTAAGCGAGTTATCACGGAGTCAGGTCAATGTATGAGGTGTTGTGAGGAATAATTTAAAAAATAATAATAATTTTAATTATTTAGATTTGAAGCTGCGTCAATCAAGTTTCCAGCACGTCGAATTGACTTCACCGGTTCATTTTAATTGTATCTTTACAAATCAATAAAAGTTAAATGTAGTGTGATTTGCTTTTTATTTAATGCTTATATTAAATAAATGTCTATGTGGTAGTATGATGAGACTTTCTATGACCCATAGCCTATTTTACAGATCAGGTGTAAAAAATGTTGTGACAACAACAGACAAAGGAATGTTGAGATGGTTTGGATGTGTAGAAGTGATGGTTCAAAAAAAATGACTACAAATATATAGAACGGAGGTGAATGGAAAAGTTGGTATAGGCGAACATAATGTTCCGGTGAAGGGTGAGAGAGGCAGTGGGTTTACTGGGTAACGTGGCATAATATCATCGAGTCACAAGGTTGGCCACGCGTTAGTTACATATATCCTTGTGATATGACGAACGTGGACTGTATGCTTGTTTGTCGATCTGGTCTAATACAAAAGGTATTTCTTTTTTTATAACACTTTCAAATTATTCGTAATAACAGTCCATGAAAACGTTTACAATAAATATATATATATATATGTAGAAAGTATTTCCACTGAGTACGTGTACTTACTTCGAGTGAGTTGTTTAAAATACTAATATATAAACGCAAGTTTGTGAGTATGGATGTGTGGATGTATGTTTGTTATCCTTTTATGCTAACGGCTAAACAGATTTGTATGAAATTTGGCACAGGGATTAATAATAGTCTGGAGTATCGAATAGACTTTTTATTTCAATGATATGTTCCCGGGAGATGGTTTTTTTTATTTTTCTCAATGAAATCGGTACGACTTTGCATGGTTTACCAGTCGGGGAGCGACTTCGGCTCGTTCCCGTAATATCAAGAGATACTATAGAATAGGATGTGAAGTAAGGACCTCGCGGAAAAAGTCGCGGGCGAAAGCTAGTGTTAAATAAAAGTCTAATCATTACAAAACAGTATTTATTCGCACGTCACTTTACAAGCGGAAACATTCCAATATAATTCCACAATAATAAATATTATTAAATAAATCAATATAATCGGTTGACTTCGCCGCCATACTGACCTGGTACGTAACTACACTAACATAACTAACATCTACATCTGTATGTACAATACGTCTAACGATAGCGCAGTATCAAGTTGGTACATCCCCAGTATAGCTTAAAACCTTGTCACAACAAAAACACATGTTTGTTGTTAAACAGCGGTTGAACATTTGAAATTGACCAATCACAAGCCTTTATTTAAAGGTCAACAAAATACGACCTTGTGATTGGTTCGTTTCTTTTTCTTTTTTCGTTAATAGACTTTATTGGTAAGTGCCAAGGTTTACACCGATACTTTTTCGAAGCACCTTATTGTTTACAAAAAATACAAAATAATTGAATTCCTAATTATTACAGTCATTCTATGTATAATAAATATAATGTTTTAAAAGTGTACAAAGTTGTTTTTTATTTGCTAAGGACATTAAAATATACTATTAAAGGCTTTCTATTTATTTGACATGACAGAATTATATCTAAGAATAACTAGAATTATCTTTAAAAGGTACTCGAAATTTTTTTAATATAAAGACTTAAACATAAACAAAATTTGAATATATTATCCGAATCTAATTTTATAATGAAATAAATATGAATTTATTAAAATTAGTGATATAAGTAATATTAGGTCTTGTTTTGAAAAACTTCTCAGCCGAATGACTTTGCTCGATCTTGTAAAATTTTAATTATCCGTAATTTAATGCAAAATACCCATTATTTACTAAGTTATGAACCTGCTATAAACTTGGTTTGACCGCAACACCTGTTTAGGGTCCGCGCACTAGTTTAAGGTGATCCTAATTTAATTAACTATACATGTATACACTTGAAAATATTCTTTATTCGACTTCAAATTGTAATAACGCTTTATCAATTTTTTGTGTCACGATGTTAGTCCGGAGTGAACTTGTAAACCACTGAATCGATTTTTATATTTTGCCCCCTGTGTACAGTTTGACGCAACTTTTTTTATAATTGTGTTTGATTAACAAACTTTCGGTCTCATTTGCTTTAATTAAACACTCGTTAGTTGAACCTTGTTATTCGGGCGGCTACCGAAGTGATTACAGCACTCGTCGCTTAAACGAATTCATATCATATAAAAAAGTATATTTTCCAATCAAAAATAAAGCAATAAAACTAACACCTTAAATTAAAAGCGGTAACAAGATACGATTCAACTATCAATGTTAAACACTTAATCAATTTGTGAACAGCTAATAAACTAACTTCCTTATAATATTGCCTACGCTTGCATGCGACATGTTTTCTTTTTTATAATATCTGTACACTGAATTTTCATCAGAAACAAGGGTTTTTAATTTTGAATTTCTTAATTAAAACTTATTCATTATTTAGGTGCCTATAAGAACAGCCTAGACCTAGTTTAGGTACCTAAGTATCAAAATGTATTTTAGTTTAAGTTTCCTTTTGTTGTTGAATAAAATTATTATTATTATTATACCTACGTGCTAACTTAAATCGGGGATTTTTCTGCCACATTTATACAAGCGCTCTATACATAGAAACTTACAACTATGTAGACAAACAAAGGAAACGAATGTAACAATAAAAAAACGAATTGAGCAATTTGGACATTAGTGGGGCGGGGCGCAGGGCGCGCGGAGCGTGCGGAGCGTGCGGCGCGCCGGCGCCTGCGCCTGCGCCGGTAGGTACATCGGACTACGTTTCACATTTACAACACTATACGTAAGTTACGCTAATATTAGTTGCTAAACTAAAACGCGGTAAGTTGGCATAGTCTTTGAATTACTTTTTAAAGTGTGTTTTAAGTTATGCAATCATTGCTTATATTTATCCATCTTTTGAAAACGGTGTTAAGCCGTTAACAGCTGTTTATCTACACGTGCTTAGATAATTGTTTTATATAGACATTAAAATTTTCTTTATCAACATTTCTAGATATATATCTTGTGGCCTTGCAAAATTATTGCATTTTCCACATCAGTCACAAATAGTGGAGTTTTAATTTACGTGCGAGTGGATAATATAAGGTATTATTTTCCCCATTGCATTGCCACATCATATTTTAATGAAATGTTCAGTAAAAGAATACAGATAAAGAATTCTGAAACCTCAGTCGAGTATTGTCTTTTTGATACGACTAAATCTTGTTTGCCAAACAACTTGCCAACTTCCCTCGACTTAAAGATATAGATAAGACTTAGACATAGCGTATAACACAGATATTTGACGATACTACACAAGTTTACATGTGTTGTTAGTAAGTGCCCTCGCATGAGCTCACAGCGGTGGCCGGTGAACTCGACGCTTAGATTCTACGGAGTTTGTTTTACCGAAAATCTGTTATCCTTATTATGTGACGGAGAGATTGAATCGTCCTGACCACTCCACAGGTCAGCGGAAACTCGCGAGAAACGTCAGCATTCTGTAAAATCACTTCTTGGACTTCACAGAAGCAATGGGCCTCGCTGCTGATTCATGTTAATACAGCGGTTAACAACAACATAACATGTAAGCCGTGAGCTACCAGCAGAGTAGAATAGTACAGGTGGTGATGGGCAGCAGCATCTCTGTCGCGAAGCTAGGCTCTGCGATTGCCAACACGCTTGCCCAGCGCGGCAATTATGGTCACAATTTCCCCTTTTCCCCTTTTCTTGGGGAGGTCTATGAACAGCTGTGGACTTCTAATGGCTGTAATGTTGAATACAGCGGTCCTTGTTAATTAATTTAGGCACAACAGATTTTCCTTATTAAAATTTTCTTCACAATTAATGTGTACCTGGAGTATTTGCATGTTATGTAATGTTAGTTTTAACTCTTACTTGATAAGTCAATATATCATATTTTGACAATTTGTGCCAAATTGTGTTGACTAATCAATAACAGCTTGTTGGTCAGGTAGTATTGTAATTTAAAATGTTACATCACAAGTGAATGCTCCAGGTTTATCCAAACTCCGTCTTGTGAATGTTAATATCCCAAACGATGTGAGTGTTAGTAATATTACAGGTAAATGCGCGTTAGTATTCGTGTTATAAGTACAGTTATTTACAAATGTCGATCTAAAGCTATCTTGTTTAGTTTGGTATGATATGTCTTAAGTTAGTCGTAACTTATCGAGTATTATATTATTTAAATAAACTATTCTAAGTTGTGACATTATGTTTGATTTATTCTTTACAAAATGCTCGTCGGCGATGCAAGGACAATTTTTACACGAACTGAAATATGGAAAGGCTTCTGAAGCTAATCCAACTTTTTGTAAGACTTCCCACACCATGTGTGCTGACTAAACTTGATAACAGTACTGATTGGATGCAAAATTTATCAGCGGTAGAGCTTCTTTCAAGAAATAGTCCATTGGAACGTTGGGTGCAGGTTACAGGATGTACATTGGTCGAGGTGCGGCTGAGACAAGCGATGCTCGATGTCTCCATCGAGTGGCCTTAGCGATAAGTGGTCCGCAGTCTCCGTGAAGGGGGTCTTTACACCTGTCCTGCTGTACATGAACTGTTCAGGTGTTCAGGGCGTGTCCGTGTGTGAGTGCGTGGAGTCGGTGGTGTGTGTGGTGGTGCTGCCGAGCGAGTCGTGCGGTTCGGCCGCGTGTCGGCTCTCGTCGCACACTGCGATGAACTGCTCGGCGTATGCTCTGCAATCACGTTGGTTGTAGTTAATGACTTAGAAGGATTTTAATCAATTCACAATTAACAAGAAATGGATGCAAGACAATAGAATTTTTGTTAATATCATAAAGTTCCGGACGGAAGGAGGTGGCGCTTCGTTTCAACTTTTCCAAGATACTTTCTTTCCTGTAATTTATATCTTACTTTTTTCTTAACTATTTCTGATATCGGATTCCGTGAGTTTTATTATTTGTAGGTGTCCTACAAAATAGGTTACAAAATAGGTAGGACAAACAAATAGGAGGTATCAAATAATCATTAATTTAAAAATTTTTCGTGTTAAAATTTTCGAAGTCAAATCTATGAAGTCAGATGCATTAAATTAATTTATTCCAAATCACCTCTGAAGATTCGATCATATAGCGTGAACATTTTCCTTTGTTGACTCGGTGAGTGTCGCATCGCTCGAGTGAGTGCCGGCACATTGCGTGCAGCGGCGTTGCATATCAAGTCCGGTGTTGGTGCGCTCGAGGTCGTCTTGGTGGGTGTCACTACGCTTGCGACGGGTTCGCACGAGCGGGCGTCGGCACGTTGAGTGCAGCGGTGTTACCTGTCGAGTCCGGTGTTGGTGCGCTCGAGGTCGTCTTGGTGGGTGTAACTACGCTTGCGACGGGTTCGCACCAACGAGCGTCGGCACGTTGAGTGCAGTGGTGTTACCTGTCGAGTCCGGTGTTGGTGCGCTCGAGGTCGTCTTGGTGGGTGTCACTACGCTTGCGATGGGTTCGCACGAACGAGCGTCGGCACGTTGAGTGCAGCGGTGTTACCTGTCGAGTCCGGTGTTGGTGCGTTCGAGGTCGTCTTGGTGGATGTCACTACGCTTGCGACGGGTCCGTACGAGCGAGCGTCGGCACGTTGAGTGCAGTAGTGTTACCTGTCGAGCCCGGTGTAGGTGCGCTTGAGGTCGGCGTCGGTGACTCGGTCGCGGTCGGCGCGTCGCTTGCGGTGGATCCGCTCGAGCGAGCGGGTGAGCTTGTCCGACTCCCGCTCGCGGTGGTCGCGCCGGCGCCGCTCCGCGCGCCGCTCGCGCGGCGACCGGCGGCGGCGGAGGCGCTGCAGTGTTGGAAATCAAATCACAATGAGTAAATAACTAATAAAGAATTTTATTTAATCTACTGTTCTAAATGAAAGTGTGAGATTGCTGCATTTTGTGGCCTCAACTATTTATTTGCCTGTGGCGTATTCGGCTGTGATCCCTGTTTTGTGCCTACTATTTAATAAAGTAAGCATGCCGCGGAGAAAGCTAGCTCCAAATACGAAGTTTCCAGCTGTTAAACAAGATAGCCGTGAGGTGCCGGCAGAATAGAATAGTACCTCCTACTGCACTGTCGTAAGAGGCGACTAAGGTACTAGAACCGACAGATGGCGGTATATCCGACCGAAACAGTCCTGCTCAAATGCACTGCACTGCAAAGCTACGTTCTGGGGTTTCCAACAGGCTTGCACGCTGCAATTATAGGCGAAATTCCCCCTTACTTGTAACGGCCTATGTCCAGCGCTGGACTTCCAATGGCTGGTATGATGATGATGCAATATGATGTTGTATCCATATAAATAAAATTAATCGCGGAAATTATAAATATGCCGACGATATTCGACTTCTGCAACGACAACAGCAAATTGGATGTGTCTTCTAGTTGTTATTACCAGGTTTTGCTTGATATCTTGAAATTTACATGGAATAATGCTATGACGTTCATGTTTAATAAAAATAATAATAAATTCACACGCCTCGTACCTAATCGACCCGACAAATAATGTTAGTGTGCAGTGAGGAAGTTTGAAGGTTAAACTTCAAGATCAAAACAAGGGTAAAGCATGTACAGTAACGGAACAAAATTTCCTTACGTACCCGGACAAAGTAGGGGCCTGCCGCTAGTAAACAATATGTTTTGCACGTGCCATACTTACAGCGTCGTGCAGCGGATAGTAGAGGTGCGCAGGCGGTGGCGGATAGTGCGCGTGCGCGTGCGCCGGCGGTAGCGGTAGCGTCGCGTACCGCGGCTGCACCACCATGCTCACTGGCACACGGCCCAACTGCAACAATAACACGTTTGCTTAATGCGAGCTGTCGTCAAAATTAAACATCCACAGCGATTTACTATTAACATTAAAAAAGGAGATGTGATTCTGTTTAACCTTTTGTTATAAAACTCATGGACATTGGCTTCCCCAAGAAAGTGGGAATTTTCCCGTAATTGCCGCGCTGGATAAGCGTGTTGGCAACCGCAGAGCGCAGCTTTTACGACGGGGATGCTGCTGCCCACCCCTGCTCTGTGCATTTAAGCTACTCTGTTTCGGATGGATATACCGCCATCTATCGATTGTGGTACCTACGTCGCCTCTTACGAAACTTGGTACAAAGGGAGGTACTATTCTACTCTGCCGGTCCCTCACGGCTAACTCAAATATCATGTGAATATTTGTTCTAAGTGGGCAATGGAATGATCCAAATGACAATACTTATTAAAGAAAGACAATATTACGAAGTAACATAAAAAACACTAAGACTTTTAAGCAATACAATGCAAATTCAATACAAAAATGCTTGTTTCGCAGCAGACTATATCCCGTTTGTTGAGATCGCGGCTAATGTTTAGCAACGCACCGCCAATTTACATATGAATTTAAATATTATAGTTCTCTTTCACTTCGTTGTTTATTCTGATTAATGCGAGTTAGTATTAAACAATGTTTTATGTAACTGTAATTATGAGACTTGTATCTGCATAATGCAGTTTTTTTCGAAAGTAATGTGTACCAGTTCCAGTCTATCTCCTCGCGTCTGCAATAACCATTTATTTTATGAGAATTCGAGAAATAATCGAGAGAGCCGCGAGGCGCCGGCAGAGTTGATAATCCGTTTACTTCTATTGTGTGTGTTATTTCTAACAGCAGGTTTGTACAGATCAGGAAATTTGTATGATGAAAAAATGTGCTACGTAATGTTTTCAAGGAGGTTTATAGGTTAGAGACCCAAGGACGTGAATTAATAATAATCCTTGTATGTGTCACCAATGTGTAATAAATAAGAAGGAATACGGCCTACTCAGATTTTAATAATAATTAATAATAGTCAAGTGCTACAGAGTAGAAACTCTGCCGGTATTTCCCACTGCACCAGTTATCGTAAGACGTGATAAAGGTACCCGAATCGACAGACAGCGGTATGTCCTTGCGAGCTCGAATCCAAAGTGCGGAGATGGGTAGCAGCGTCCCCGTCGCGGAAGCTGCGCCCGGCGCCGCAAATATTTGCAAAATTCCTACTTCCTCGGAGAGGCCTACGTCCAGCAATGGGCTTCCAATGACCTATGATGAATTATTTCTAGAGAGATATATTGTTAAGTGTTTAAAGACAAAAGAAAATTAATTAGAAACCTTCAATTGCCTTTTTGGATTAACGCTTGAAGCTTCTATTTTCTGATTTTTTTTATAACATGATAACTACTCGGATTCCAAAGTTTCTGGGGAAACTTAAAGGAAACGCGTGAATGTTTCCGGGCATCTACCTACATGGAAACCTACACAGATTTTATCTCTCCGAGTTGTCTCTTGGCTTCAGGCCGGACTAGAACCGGCATCGGTCCTTGCTAGATTGCTTCGAACTTAAAAAAAAACATACATTTGAGTGTTTGTAGTTTTGCGAGTAAATATTATATGTCACACAAAACTCAGAATTTTTCAATGCACACAATTTATATAACCCACTTTAGTTCTCATTAGATTTTGAACCACTGAGGTAAAATTGAACCACTTTCGTTTCTTCGCAGATCATTTGCGGTTAAGTTAGAGCAGATGTTAAGACAATGGCAGCAGGCACAAGAACGTGCTACACATCCAAACATGCTGGCACCCAAAAGGCAATGCGTGTTCTTTGCGAAATATTTATTACAAACTGTCGGACGTGAGTCTGCAGTAGAATTAAATATTCCGCAGGTCGAGTGGGGCAGCAGGCCGGGCGAGAGCTGCAACGTGACTTACAAACTCACTTGGATTTTATTTTATTCGCCACAAAACCATTGACTTGGTTTAGATCCTCATTCCTGATCCTCCTTGTATACGGAGAATGTGTAAGCTTTTAGTAGAAAGTATGTATTGCGTGATTTACATTTTCGTTGGCAATTCAAATTAGGATTGCTGATAAAAATTCTGATTATTACATTTTATTAATATAACACTAGCCATTGGAAGTCCACCGTTGGACATAGGCCTCCCCGAGAAAGTCGGAATTTTTAGCTTGACAATAATTGCCGCGCTGGGCAAGCATATATTTGGCAATCGCAGAGCGCAGTTTTTGTAATGGGGACACTGTACATATAAACTTCACTGATTCGGGTGGATATACCGCCTTCTGTCGGTTCTACCGGCCGGAACCGCACAGCAGAGATTTGTTACTCTTGAAAATGCAAAGCATATTGTAACTAAAACATCAAACAAATGAATATGTAAAAAAGCCACACTGCTTTATAACAATAATAACAGAATATTTAGGAACATTTACCTCGGAGAACTAAATTTAGAAAAAAATTAGAAAAAAACTTAAAAAAAAAAACTAAATTTAGAAAATTCTTACAAAATAATGCGCTCTGCCATATCAATAAGAATTTAAAAAAAATGAACCTAGTTACTTTTTCTATACCAAAATGATCATTAATAAGTAATGTCTTAAATATAGTCGATGTATGATTATAAAAACACTGTGTGGTAATGACAAAAAACAAATGTGTAATAGTCGTTAGAATAACGCAGGTTGGAATGTGGAAGTTGTCAATGAATCGTGCGACCTCGCGATTAGCGAGCGGTGTCAAATCGCGCCCTGCAACTATTGTAGGTGAGCTGGCAAATACTGGCAACTGGTTGCTTTGTTTTGGCGTACTCTGTTGAGGTTGATCATTTATAATTTTAGTATTAATAACGCAAAATAATGTCATTTTAATTTGCCTACGTCGAAAAACAGGCATACAGTCCGCGTGATAGTAAGCATCACCATGATACCTTAACCTATAGACACTCGTTTTATCTATTGCAAGGAAGGAAGAGCTATATAGGACCCCCCAAGCTGCATCAGCTGCAATGAAGTCAATATAATTCTGCAGTGCAGCGTGCAGTCAATCCGGGGAAACTCTCGTTACGACTTGGTCAATAAACTTAAAACTCAAACACCGAATATTCCTAATGTTTTAAATAAAATATGAAGTACTAGTTACCGTGAGGTACCGGCAGAAAATAATAAAACCGCCCACTGCACCAGGTGTCGTAAGAGCCGACTAAAGTACGAGAACCGACAGATGGCGGTATATCCATCCGAAACAGTGTATATATATATTCCACTTTATAATATATTATATATATATTATAAAGTGAAAAGATTTGGTGGAGTGTATTTTTGTATGTAACAAATAAACTCAAAAAGTACTGGACCGATTGTAAAACATACATTATCATTGAGTAACATAGGTTATTTTTAATGATACTGTAGAAATCTTTAGAAAACCCTATTAAAACCAACCAAAGATGTAAAAAAAATTGCCATAAAATGTCTTCGTATATTCTGCGAAGAGTATTAATGATAGGACAAAAAAATGTTCAACAATATTATAGAATATATCAATATCTACAAAAAACTTCGTCAGACCATATGTCCAACTATTGTAGTTACGTCACTATAACAAATTTTTACATTTAACAAATTGATTGAAATAAATGTTTATCCTAATAAATTATTTAATATTGAAGACTGTCTCAATTACTTTTTAAATTATTGATATCGGACATTCCAATATCAATAATTTAAAAAGTATGTATAACTTAAATATCTGTACCTATTTATGTATACCCGTGCGAAGCCGGGTCGGGCCGCTAGTGTTTCATATATCGAGAGATTTTCCACAATAAATCAAAGAATTCAAACTTCATACTCATCATACTTTCAAACATTGTTAAAACCATTAGAATCAAATTCAATCAAGAAATAACATCGACTCAAACCAACCAGAAGTTCGGCTCCTATTCAATTTAGTACCGACGCTCCCACACAGCCTATTGTGAATGCAACATCCAAATGTCATCAGTTGACGACATGAAAGGGGATGACAGCCGACATAGCATTACCGTGCAACATACATGCAACGATACAAGCCGTGACGGTCCGACAACCGCGCCCGCCATGCTAATGGCTTGGACTTATACGCTTCCCCGCGTAAATATGGATGATAAGGACGATACATCAGTTATAAATATTTGATTCGGCGCCCCGCGCGGCGCAGTGCAGCGAGGACATGACAATTGTGTAATATTATACGAGATGTATGCCGGAAACTTACCATCTCTGTTGTATTTTATTAGCAATGGGATAGACGATGCTCATTCCAGAGCCGGAGTGACGGAAAGATGTTTTTTAAATAATTTTATTGAAGCTTAATACATAGTACTTAGCTAAACAATATCAAAGGAGTAAAGTATGAGAAACAGGAAAGTTGTGATCGATGACATGAAAGTTGAACAAGTGAAAGAGTTTGTGTACCTGGGAAGTGTTTTTACGAGAGATGGGATGTGTGAAGAAGATATTGAATGGAGTGAATGGAAGAGTTGGTATAGAATAACCTAGGCGAACATACCTTGACCAGGTAGAAAAGGTATTAAAGAAGGGCGGTCAGAAGTGACAACAAAAAACGACCGTGTATGAAAGAACTAATGCGACTAAGGGAAGCGAGAGAGGTATGCCAAGATCGTTGCAAGTGGAGATCCATTGGTACAAATATTTAACTCCTAATTCCCACAGTAGAGAAAATGCCATAATACCAGCACAGAAACTTTATATTACTTTTGTGAAACGTGCCTCATGCCCACACGTACACAGACACGAAAGTCTTTAATATAGTATTGTAATTGGATTAAAATGTAATTTATTCTAATGTAATGTAACAAATAAGAGAGTTGGAGGCTTGGTTATCTAAAATAGAGGCAGATCACTGCCTAGTTTAGAATCTAGTTTCCCACAAATAATAATTCCGTAGTTTGTTTTGTATTACCATAAGAATAATGTAATGTTTGTAAAGAGAAAATAAATTATTATTATATATTATTATCATAGTCTCTGCCTTCCCCGATGGGATTTATGTCAAACTTCAAATAGATAAATCGCGTTTCTGTAGGGGACCGAAGGAGGGGAATAGTACCACGTGAGACGCGACTGAGGTAAAGTTACTGAGTAAACTGAGTTAGATATACCCGAAAAAGCATAGCATTAATACATTACCGCCCGGTATTGTCGCGAAGCTACGGCTTGCGATTGCCATCAGGCCTGCCCAGCGTGACAAGTGTAAATTTAACCAGCATGAGCCTATGGCTTACTGGTTGTATACGTTGCTTTATATATAATGTTCCTTTGGAAAACAACGCAACATCCTGCTATGACGATTAAGTTAATAAGATATCAAACCTCGGAGTACTAAATAAAGCGCTCTCGCCTGCGGTTATTGCTTGAAGTCGACCTCATATAACAGTCGTCTAGTGTTGGTACCTCACTTCTACCTATCTAATAAGAAAAATGTCTCAAAACATCTCATAAAATGCCCTGATTCCGTGGTAAGTCACTTAAAGCACTCGTGTCACGGACGCCAGACAACGGAGTCACAAATATACTACATAAATACATAACACCGAGACACTAAACAAACACAAATATCATTATATATATTTGCTCTAGGTGGTTTAATACCATCTACGCCATCGGGCCCATCAAATATATCCCATTATATATTTCCACCGCAAAACGGCAGTGTTTGCATTGCTGTGGGATTGAGTGAGGCATTGGGTAATGTGACATTATCTTCAAATCACAGGTTTGACAACGCGCTAGTGATATCCTTGCGGTACTACGAGCGCGTACAAGCTGCGGTGACGCTTACTATAAGGCAGATTGTGTGCTTGATTTATTTATCGAGTCGAACTAATAAAATCGATCGACTAAAACTTATAAAATAAAAATAACATCTGATATGGCTCCGTAGTTCGCTCAATTAACATAATCTCTCAGCCATTATAAAACTAGAGCAGATAAAATGGGCCGTTAAGCTGCAGTAGTAAGAGTACAAACGCAATACTGTGTAAACAGATCGCACACAGATGGTGAAACAACAACAAACGGTGCAGCGTTCGACGGAGGCTGCGGCCCGCGGTGGCCGGAATGCAGTTCACCTTTCCCTCTGCTCCAATATTCGCCATTAGATCACCGATTGCCGGAGATTATCCATTCCTCACTAGATGTGCAGAAAAGTACAGAAACTAACGCGCGCTGGTTGTTTTGACAGCTCTGAAGTTCCATAGTAAAATCTATACTAATATTATAAGACTGGAGAGTTTGTTTGTTTGAACGCGCTAATCTCAGGAACTGTTGGTCCGATTTGAAAAATTGTTTCAGTGTTGCATAGTCCAATTATCAAGAAAAGCTATAAGTTATATGCATCACGCTAGGACTAATAACTGCGAAGCGTAAATGACGCAAAGATTACAGCTTAGCTCTTTACGCTGATGTTACAGGGGAATTTTCTTCATGCACCTGGCACAAAGAACATTCCCTGGTAATATCTTAGTTCAGGTTCAATTATTACCTATGCACCAAGCATTTCGTGCTTGTAACAATCTTTAATGACAGGCCGGATGCCGCAAGAGGTAATCATCCTATCTTATGCGCCAAAGGTCGTGGGTTCGATTCCCATCAAGAGCAAATATTTATATGATGATATTTGTGTTTGTTCCGTATCTGGGTGTTAAATATGGGTGGTATATTTATGAATCCTCTGTTGTCTGGCGTCCGTAACACAAGTGCTTTAAGCGACTTACCACATGCAAATTTTATATCTAGGCTGAATATTAATGTTATTAAGTTGATATGATTTGAGTAGACCATCGGCTTGTTTTAGTTTGTGTTTTGTCTGTGCATAGTTTCTAGTTATATGCAAGTTAGCGTTTAGAGTTTATAGCCGTTTCGTGATAAAGTGCATGTATTAAATCTTTGTAGGCTCTGTGTTTGCGGCTTTACCTGGAGCCTACAAATAATTCGGCCAATACTAAGATCCTACGAGCGACCCTGAGAAATATTTGAAAATTATTGCACTAAGTTACGTTAACTTTTGTTCATTTATATGTATTACCCAATGCTTTTTGTTAAATGTACATTCAGGTTGAGTTGAGGAAGTAGACCTCATACAAAAGGTCGCCTGCTTTGGTACCTCACTCTCACCTATTTTTACCGCCAAATAACAGTGTTTGCACAGATTTTCTGTGTTCCAGAAGTTCCAGTTTTAAGGGTGAGAGAGGCAGCGAAATTTCTGGATAATATGACATAACATTTTCAAGTCACAAGGTTGACAACGCTAGAGATATCCTTGTGATGTTACGGTCTGTATGCTTGTTTGTCGACCTGGTCTTACACAAAAAACATTTGTATCCACAGGTGAACTTGAGATTAGAATATGTAAATAATCTCTGAACTTGAGCGGTTGAGTTCAATATGGGTTGTGTATTTACGTGGCAAGTTGCGTAATCAAATCTGTCGAAATCTTTCAAATAAAATATTATTGATACTTAAATAGTAATCCGTGAGGTACCGGCAGAGTAGAATAGTACCTGTAACAGGTGCCGTAAGAGGCGACTATGGTACTAGAACCGACAGATGGCGGTATATCCGTCCGAAACAGTGTAGTTCAAATGCACACGACGGGAATGGCAGTATCCCTGTCGCGAAAGCTGCACTCTGCAATTATCAACACGCTTGCCCAGCGCAACAATTATGGGCAAAAATCTTGTTCTTAGAAGGCATATGCCCAGCAGTGGACATCCAATGTCTGATATGATGAGTTACGTACATATAATGCCAAAACTAAAAACCAATAATTAATTGGAAACCTATATAAAAATTTTTGGAGGAAATACTTTATTTAAAATCAACAATATGTAAAAAAATTAAAAATTTCATAAATAACCGTGATTTGAGTAAAGTTTTCTTGACTAAGGCAATCCAAATCACCTGTTGCCGGCTACATTCTAGATGGATCTTGCACCAGACCACCTTGGTACATTTACCAGCGCCGCGCGCCTGCATTGGTAATGCCTTCCAGTTGGAACCAGTTTGATGGCTGCCTTTATAGGCTGTTACGCAGAGATAATAATCGATCGACTGTCAAGGGATTTATGCGTTCGGAAAGGCTGCTGGCGGTTAATTTCTACAATAGGTTAAGAAAAGCTAGAATTGTTTACAGTAACACTTGTGACATTTATGGTGGTACAAATGATATTAATAGTATCATACATACACGCATCACGCCTGTGTCCCATTGGCGTAGACAGAGTCTATAGATCTTCACTTGATACGATCTTTGCAAACCTCTCTTGCTTCCCTTACTCGTATTAGTCTTTTCATATACGCTCGTTAATTCTTAGTACTTCTGACCTGGACCTTATATATTTATATAATACCTCTTCTACCTGGTTAAGATTTGTTCGCCTCGGTCGTCCTATGCCAACCCTTCCATTCACTTCCGCTCTATATATCTGTGCAGTCATTCTATTTTCATCCAACCTATCTACATATCCTAACTTTAGGATGGTTAGGATATGTAGATAGGATTCCTTTCTCTATTGTTGTCACAACATTGTCTCTACCATTAGATAATACTTAATTTATCTACAGGTCTTAGGATATTCTTGCGGTGAAACGAAAGTACGATTATTTGCCAACTTAGTAATATAATAACGAAAACTTTATCACCAATGACATCGACTCTGTGATGATTTAATATGAAGCCTATTGGGTCTATATATGAGGGCTTTTTTGCCGTTCGGGGTCTGGTCATTTGTATGCTTCGGTCGCGCCAGATTTACGTCCAGGCTAGAGCGTGGATGCAGGACGATGGAGATTTTCGGATAATCTGGGTGTTTATTTTTATATAGTACGATAAAAGAAAACTGTAACAGAATGTGCAACGGTAAAAATATTTAGTAATAACTTTTTGAAAGCATTTCCTTTATGGAGTATTTTAACTTATGCTGGACTACAAAGTCGCTAATTCGACCGCCACTACATGTACTGTCTTCCCAGGTTAGGTTCCTGCTCTATGGGAATGTTTAGAAACAATATTGCTTTCAAATTGATTTTGTTCGGTGTGAAATTGTGTAGATATTTTCTGAGAAATAGCAACCAGTGAGTATTGCTTTATAGATACATCAGGGTGCGAGATGTCACTAGTTTTAACTAAAACTGAATGTTTTATTGGTCAAAGCTTGAGTAATCACGACGAGAAATACGTATCACGGTGTTTGTCTGGAATTTAAAAATTAATATTAACCTTACCTACTATAAATAAACAATAAATAAATTCCCACATGATCTTGAACGTTGACCTGATTCCGTGATATGTCGCTTAAAGCACGCGTGTTATGAACATCAGACAACAGGGGAACGACAAATATTCTACTTAAACAAATATAAAAAATTTGATGTGTACAGTTTGTCTTGTACTTGTCTCAATTTATAGCCATAATATTTTTCATTATAAATATAACAATCTTAATAACAGTTACCGTAATGTAACAGAAACGTCGAACAAAAACGTAAAAAATTAAATAAACCGCATTTTAAAGCTGTTGTAATTGTTGTTTTATTATGAGTATAGAACACGTAATGTTATAAAATATTATATAGATTCATAGTTTGATTTGCCATGAGATATCGGCCGAGTAGAATAGAACCTTACTCTGTACCAGGTGTCGTAAGTGGCGACTAAGGTACCAGAACTGACAAATGGCGGTATTTTTCTAAACGAGACGGTGTAGCTCAAATGCACAGGATAGGGATGAGCAGCAGCATCCCCGTTGCATAAGCTGCACTCTGCAATTGCCAACACACTTGCCCAGCTCGCAAATTATGGGCAAAATTTCCCGTTTCTTTCAATAATGATGATGATAGTCAAGTTAAGACATCACTTCAGGACTGTCGGCTCAGCAAGTTGTGTATATATTAATCGCGATATCAAATGAAAATGGACCAGATATGGAACAACTCATCACTCTCACCTACTTGTGCATTGCAGTAAACTATGTTTAATAGCTTGCGAATCATGTTCAAACAAAGCACAAATCTGCGCCGGCTTTTGGGACGATCACCGACGAAACTTGAACCTTTTTTCATATATATAAGGTCTAAATTAAACCAGTAAGTACTGTGGGAAATGTGTAAAAACGCAAGTGAATGTGAGATTATAGGCAAGGTCACAGAGGACAGCGAGGAAGCGGGCCAGCGGTGAACGAGCGAGATGCGTCTAGTTCCCACACTTTTGACTGTTTTATCAGACTTTTATAAGATTGTCCGAACTGAGTCACCTACTTTTAATTGTGTACGATTATCAGATTTTAATGTAGCTGGTATATATATGTATTATATGTACATAGAATTATGTAATATGTTTAACCCGTCGTCTTATCGTTAATATTACAGTGTCGCTGGCATATACTATCTATAAGATATAATTGTAATATATACATATAAATAAAATTTAAGCGTCCGTTTGTAATTCTAATTTCACTGTTAAAAAAGCCTAATAAAGTATGTGGGTAGTGGTGCTGGTATGTTTGTTCGAGCCAACCTCTTAAATAGCTGGACCGATTTTAACGCGATTTTCACTTGCAGATAGCTCATGTTATAAGGAGTACTTTGGCTACTTTAATTATTTATTATTATACGTGAACGGGAACTACGCGGGTGTAACCGCGGGGCGTTGTTAGTCTATAACATTATAAATGCAAAACTATTTCTATCTGATTGTTTCCATGAAAGTAACTAGGAATGCTTTGTCTAATAAACACCGCGGCGTACTCGTTTATTGGAAAAAAGGTCATTTTTTGTAACCTATTTTCTTTGTCTCTCACGTTGGATTAAGCACATTTGGTGGACATCAGTTAATAAATGGCATCTGCTCAAACATCCTCCCATCACATGAGTCGATCGTGCGACCTCTGAATGAACTTGTCTGTGAGAACACCCACCTCGCCTCTCAGCACCATTGTATCGGTAATGAAAGCAATCAATAAAAGCGGAAGGTATTGTCTGTCTGTACGTTTAAGAAGTTTAATGAAGTTCAACGTCACGCTCTCTAACGGGATAGTCCGTCATGGTGAGTGAGTCTCGGAGGTGGTCACGGTGGGAGCTGACTCATTAGCCGGGTAATAGAAGATATCATTCAATGAGATAAGAGTCATTATTGATAATTATATAATATTAATAAATCTGCGGTGAGGTACCGGCAGAGTAGAATAGTACCTCCCTCCATACCAGGTGTCGTAAGAGGCGACTAAAGTACCAAAACCGACAGATGGCGGTATATCCATTCGAGACAGTATAGCTCAAATGCACAGGATGGGGATGGGCAGCAGCATCCTCGTCGCATCCCCGTGATAAGGGAGGCCTACGTCCTGCAGTGGACTTCTAATGGCTGAAATGGCCTCTGCAAGAAAGGAGGTTTTTTTGCCCATAATTGCCACGCTGGGCTAGCGTGTTGGCAATCGCAGAGCGCAGCTTTCGTGACGGGGATTGCTGCTACCCATCCCCGCCCTCTGCATTTAAGCTGCACTGTTCCGCATGGATATACCGCCGTCCATTGGTTCTGGTACATTTGACAGCGGGAGGTACTATTCTACTCTGCCGGTACCTCACGGCTTAAGGAAGCGTTACCTAATTAATATAAATGCATTTTTATTTATTGCTTAAACGTCAATTTATATCAAATTATCATTTCGTGGAATATATATCGTCATCACGTCACATCATATCTATTATCGTCATCATATATATATCATCATATATAGCCGTATTGCTCCACTGCTGGACACAGGTCTCTCCAGGAAAGGGAAGCATTTTGCCCATAATTGACGGTATAAGGCACGTCCAGACACGTCCTGGTGCTAAGGGTGAAGGATGATATTCCTTTATTTTGGTAATCTTGGATGAAAGTAGAACTACCAAATGTATATATCTAAAGTTAATGAAGCTGGTATTGATACACCTCGAAGGACATACGTTGACCAAATTAAAGATACTTTCACAAAAGTTTTGGAACAGTCTACGTATATTTGCAATTGTATACAGAAATTATTGTAAAAGTATGTAAGGAACTTTTTTATTGGAGGTGATCCATTTACTTTGAAAGTAGAATTACGAACATGCCTTAAATAAATTCAAGAATTGCGTAAAAGATAAACTTATTGCTAAGGCTTGAAAGATTGATTATATTAATGATGAAACTGCTTGAGATTGATTCATCTAACATCTACTATTAAGATAACGGTTTGTTAGCGCAGACGCCAAATACCTACCATTGGGTGTTATTGGAACCCTTGTCACCATCAGTTTCTCCTACTGGTGTTTTTCTGGCGTAATGAACCTGCTATAAACTTAGTTATAAGATCCGATTGAAGTAAGACACTCAATGACCTATTTGTTCAAATGACCCTTATAACACTGGTTGTCAGGGTCATCGGTCATTTGTGTAAAATTGTTATTAACAAATCTACACTCATAGATTTTTTTTTGTTTTTTTACGACTTTCGAGACGCTTACGATAGGTCTGTTTAAATAAAGATATATCTTTATAACACCACGACGTGATGTAATTATGTATTTATTGGAGATCCATTGGATCATATCTTTGTGAAGTTCAATCGCAACTTGAATTATTGTATATTTTACTGGAATTAGTATATATGTCGAGTTGAGATCAATTTAAGGGTATTAGTATTTTGTATATATTTGGTATTTATGAAGAAGGAATGGTATCCGTTCGTGCGATCATCATTGCCATTGCAATGTGATTTTCCGTGCTGTCTAAGTATACCTCATCAGCCGTCCCTAAATAGACAGAGGGAGCGTAGATAGGACCACCGGGAATCACCTCATGTCTACATTTACATGCCACTTTAAAATTTGCAAGTTTTGTATTGAATGGTTTTTTATTTGTATATCACTATATAAAATATATGTTATGCGTATATTGTGTTACAAATATCATAATATTTGAGGATGATATTCTTATGTTTATCATTGACTGTAAGTTTAGCCTTCATAGAACCTACACACATACTTTGAGATCGGACTTCGCTGTGAGGTCGGGCGGTGTTGCGCCACCTCAACCTGTCACGACAAATTACAATTGCTGCGCGTCTTCGCGAACGAATGCAACGACTTGGCTTACGCAACCGTCCTAATAGGGATTGCTTAGGCCCTAGAATGGGAGCTGAGACCTAACTTGCTGTAGATACCATTATGTCAGTTAAATGTGTGTTCAAAATAGATATTTATTCGTGACTGTGCATTTTCTCGACATTATTATCTCTATATTATTCTGTTTGACTCTATAATATTCTATTTGACTAACAATTAAACGTTTAAGTCTCGACAGACCTGCGTCTTGCTTGAACATGTTTAATTTCATCAGGAAGAAAGAAAGAAAACATTTATTAACCGTACAAAATAAATAAATGAAAACATTCATCATAAAAGTCATTGGAAATCCACTGCTGGACATAGGCCTCCCCAAAAAAGGGGGAATTTTGCATATAATTGCCGCGCTGGGCAAGCGTGTTGACAATCGCAGAGCGCAGCTTTCGCGTCGGGGATGCTGCTGCCCATCCCCACCTTATGCATTTGAGCTACAATGTCTCGGATGAATGTATCGCCGTCTGTCGGTTCTGGTACCCCAGGCGCCTCATACGACACCTGGTACAGAGGGAAGTACTATTCTACTTTGCCGGTACCTCACGGCCAATTAAATACGGCTTAATGAAAACATTACAAAATATTAATGCTGTACAATAAGTAGCACGTGACGAAAAAAAAAATGCAAAAAAGCGAAGAGTGCAAAACAAGAATAAGATGAGAAGATGACGATCAATTAGATGCCTGTCTCACGTTGCCTTGTGTTACGGACATCAGACAGCAGAGAAATCACAAATGTACTACACAAATGACTATAAGACATCATATATTTCACAATCAGGCACAGAGCAAACACAAATATCATCATATAAATATTTGTCCAGGGTGGGGATTGAAACAACGACCCTTGGCGTAAAAGATAGAAACATTACCAAATGCGCCATCGGGCTCGTCAACATAGGACATATTAATAGGCTTCCCCGGGTGCTATAAATAAATAAATTCCCACAAACTAACTCCTAAATAAGTCACTTAAAGCACTTGTGCTACGGGCTTCATACATCAGTGGAACCACAAATATTATTTAAGTATTTAACACCCATACATCGGGCCCGTCAAATATTGTGAACTTTAAAAAATAATAACTGAATTTTATTATTTTTTAAAATAAATATACACTTTATATGCTACTAGATACGGTAAGTATTTGTTTAACTGGAGACATCTCTCCATGGCACGTAAGGCATGTCCAGTCGTTTCTCGCGGTCGCGCGGAACCGCCGGCCAATTATCATAGACATTCGAATAAAATGTAAAAGACGGAACACTTTCCCTCGTTGGCCTGCGCAGGCGGCGCTCGAGTAGCGCGCAGATGGGCACTCTCACAATAATCCCACGAACGCTTTGAGAACACCGGAACCATCCATACACCACCACCAGTTGGTTTCTCCATAGTAAGTGTGTCGTTCGAACAATGAACTGAATCGCAGTGGCAAAGACATAGATGTTTTTAATAATAGATTCCTTACTTTTAAGAGGGGAATTCTCGTGGCCGAGTCATCCTCAGCCTCCACATGAAACTCATAATCGGCTGAAGAGCATAAAAATAATTTATCTTCTAATATTTTTAATTCTTGTTTTATTCATCATTGTTTACGACCTGTTTGATAAAAACAAAAATAACACAAGTCGTGTACCAAGTTAGTTAGAGTTTCCAAAGTTACTGTCTAGTTAATATTATATTTAATTATTAAATATTAGTATGTACTCTATTTCTACTGATAACTAACAGAGTTTGCATAGCTGTGTTCTGGTTCAAGCTACTGGGTAATGTGACATAATATCTTCAGTCACAAGGTTGGCAATGCGCTACTGATATCCTCGTGATATCACGAGCTACGTCTATAGTCCGCTGTGACGCTTACTGTCACGCAGACTGCACGCCTGATTGTCGACCTAGTCTAATTAAAAAAAAATTACATAATGCTCTCTTTTTTTCTTTTCTGGTTCTTCAGTAGCCTATTAGGAGATCGCGACGAGGAATCGGATACCTTCTCCTACCAGGTTTTATACTCTACCGGTACTCAAGGCATTCTATAATACTTTAATAGGTTACACTGTTGATTTTGCCTATTATTTTTCAAATATCTATGTATGCACTATAGCATGCGCCTTTTTTTAGACCAGGCCGACAAACCAGAATACAGTCCGCGTGATAGTAAGCGTCACTGCAGCCGCAGACGCTCGTAATATTAAAAGGATATCACTAACGAGTTGCCAACTTTGTGACTTGAGGCTATTATACCACATTACCCAGAAAATTCACTGCCTCCTCACTCTTCAGACTGGAATACAGCAAGCGAACACTGCTGTTTGGCAGTTAGGTGACATTGAGGTACCAATGCAGACGCATTTTTGTGAGGTCTAACTCATGTCTGTTTGTTTGGCCGTGTGCCTTGGACCATCTTAGCGTGTGTGTTTTCTAGCAGTAAATGTACAAGTCGTGCGCAGGATAGGTGCGCCAAACTAACTCTAGTTTGCTCAACGGTAATCTGACAATTACCATTTCAAATTGTGTTTCAAACTTTAAATTAGTAGATAAAGTATTGAAGACTATTGTCTGTGTGTTGTATTTTGTGGTCGATCAGCCTCAAAGGTGTAGCTGATCGTTAAGCTAAACTTTTCGTAGAATAATTATTGCTTGAGTGATCTTGGTTTGATAGAACAATTTATGAAAAGAAACAAAACTGACTACATCTTAACGTATCAATGGCTCTTTTAAATCTCAATACCAAATAAAATAAATAAACAAAATTCATACAAGATCCCATACATCGACTTGGACAATGGAGTAATCACAAATTTAACTCTTAAATACATATTGTCACTTATACTTACTTAAATATATATTTAACACTCATACGGAAAACAAACAATAATTCATCATATAAATGTTTGTCCTGGGTGGAGATCGAAGCCACGGCCCTTGGCACACAAGATAGGATCACTATCATCTCTGCCACTGGGTTGGTGAAAATAAAATACTTTTCATAAAAAAACACAATTTCTACACCAGAATTGAGTTGATATATAAGCCTGATGATAATTTGACTGACTCTTAGGGACCATTATGAATGCTTCGTTTTTAAATAAATAATAATTTACAAACCATCTCATGTATTGATCTGATTTCGTAATAAATCAATTAAATCACTTGTGTTACAAACATCAGACAGAGGAATCACAAATATAATACTATAATACATATAATTACCACCGAGACACAGAACAAACACACATATTTACTATATAAATATTTGTTCTAGTCGGGGATCGATCCTACTACCGTTTGCGCTCAAGGTAGGAACACTACGGAAAGCGGGCCATCGGGCCCGACAACACGGGCCTTTCGAACACACTACTTGTGTTGAATAGTCTATTGTACAACTGGTATACCAGCATTAGACGAATCCTCAAACTACGCTTTGATTACATGTTTATTACGAGAGTAAGCAGAGAAACCAGAAACCTGCTGCTTGCTAGTAAGTTTACCTCTCACAACAAATAGAACATAGAAATATATACAATAAAAAACAATTCTAATCAAGCATTTGATGTGCTGTGGGGTACCGGCAGAGTAGAATAGTACCTTCCCCTGTACCAGGTGTCGTAAAAAGCGACTGAGATACCGGAACCGACAGATGGCGGTATATCCACCACTAACTGTGTGTAGCTCAAATGCAACAGGGCTGGCCATTGCCACCACGCTTGCCCCCGCAATTATGGGTAAAAATTCCCCTTTTTTGGGAAGGCCTATGTCCAGCCGAGGACCTTTTATGGCTGCCATGAAGAATTGATTACACTAGAAATTGTACAGGCACTACAATTAGCCGCACCCAACCAGCGGAATTTACTGCGAAAAGTAAACGCCGGCGAATTTTATTTATAGAAATCATTGTGTAATGTGAGTGCCGACCGCTCGACTGCGCCTTACCTGCCATGGCCTCCGAACGAACCCGCGGGCTACACTTGTACATGGCAAATGCTAAATACGCGCTCCAAGGTCAATTTTTGTTTCGAAACATGTAAAATCAATAGAAAATATCTCTTAAATCATTAATGTTTATGGCAGTTATGGATCAGTCACGCAGACAGCTAATTACGAAAGATGGCTCAGATTTTAGCGACGTGGGAAATTCATTAAATCACTAATTATTGGGTAAACTACGAGGCTTTCTCGCGCGACTCGACAGTGAAGCAACAACATCATGTATCACTGAAGATATTCAAGTAGTTTTATTGGCTAATAAAAATAGAACAATACGAGTGAAAACGAGACATAATTATATAATTTCTTTTGATACGATTAAATATACAAGCATCCACTTGACAGTAAATGTCTCCACGGCCTATAGATGCTCGAATTATCGTTGCAAAGCTTGTTTTGCTAAGATGTTATGTGACTATATCAAGATATTTGGAACGAAATCTAGAACGAGCTGCCGTTCAATATTAAGCAATCCCCAAACAAATTTATCCTGAAACGCTGTCTCCGTACTTTATTTACTGATGTTGCTTCTCTAGCTTTATAACCCTATTTCTGATGTACGTTATTTTATATATATATATAATCTATAGATAATACCACCTGGCATTAAGTCCGCCATATGTACATTTTGTAACATTTTGTGCAATAAAGTTAAATAAAAAAAAAATACACTCCCTCTCACCGTTCAAACCGGAACACAACGAACACTGCTGTTTGGAGGTAGAAATAGGAGACATTGACGTACCAACGTAGACGACCTTGTATTAGGTATTGTAGATATAGTACAGACAATGACAAACGCACAAGCAATAGACCAATTATCCACAACATCCCCACACCTTTGCTTCAATATAAAAGAGTCTTCATCATCATTAGGGCATCCGTAGAACGTCGAAGGCCAGTCATAGGAATCCCATCTCCACCCTGTTGCAATTTGTACACTATTAAGCAGGGCAAGATACTTAGCACGCAGAACCAATGGAGTCGTAAGGTTCTGGAATGGAGAACACGTACCTGCAAGCGCAGCGTAGAACGTTTACCCACAAGGTGTACAGACGATCTGACTAAAACCGCAGGATCGCGCTGGACACAGTTCGCACACTACCAGTCCTATTGAAGGAGGCTCATTTCACCAGTTGACGATTTGCGGCTGATATGATGAAGATAACACTGATGAGCTTCGCGGGTATACCGCGTGTAAACCAATTAAAAATAACCTAATCTTTCTACTCTATAAAGTATATATAATTTAATAATGAGCCGTGAGTTACCGGTAGAGTAGAATACAAGTAAGATGCAACTAAGGTACCAGCACCGATAGGTGGCGGTATATCCACCCGAGACAGCATAGCTTAAATGCACAGGATGCACGGGGTTTTTGGAGAGACCTGTGTCCAGAAGTGGACTTTCAATAGCTGTAATAATGATATTTATAAGACTATAGTTTTTTTAAACAAACGCAACTGTATTCTGTTTAACTCCTCCAGACGTCAGAGACGTAAGACGTAACAGAGAACGTCTGTCATTCCTGCAGGTACAATTGAAGCCGAAATTTGGTTTATTTCAGTGCCACTTTGATCGCGGCGGCGCCACCGGCTATGTAAAACAATAGCATTCGATACACTGCGACGTTCTAATCAAATTACAATACCAGATTACGTATCTTGATCTTGATACTGTTTTCTCTAATTAACTGAGCGATGTGAGGAAGGTTTACGTGTGTCGCACGCATAAATCATAGCGATTATCGTTTATTTTTTCGTAAACTGTCTGACGGTGATTGAATATGTTGTGAAAACTAAACCGAGCGTTGAAAAGAATTTTAAAACTTTGTATGTTTCAATATCATCTTCATCGTCACATCAGCCATTGGAAGGCCACTGCTAGTCATAGGCCGCCCCAAGAAAGGGAGAATTTTGCCCATATTTATCGCGCTGGGCAATCGTATTAGTAATCGCAGTACGCAGCCTTCGCGCCGGGGATGATGCTGCCCATTTCCAACCTCTGCATTTGGGCTACACTGTTTCGGATGGGAGGTACTATTCTACTCTGTCGGTAGCTCTCAGCTTCGCCGGTATCTTTCAGCTATTTCAATATGAAACCAACTAAATGGTACACTCTGCACAAAAGCAGCGAGCACACGACGACACGAGACATCACGCACCACGAAAACAACAAAATGAAGAAAAACTTTAATGACAAAAACAACAATAACAGCAACGCGTTCTTTTTATGCTGATCGTGTGAATAAGTAAGGTATAACAACACCGGGGCCAGCCAGCGACGTCGTCTGTGAATGTAGACTAGCAGAACCCGCGAATTCGTCCGCGTGGAATAGTCATTTTGTGGATCCTTTCTTGATAAATAGACTATCCAACACTGAAAGAATTTCTCGTCAGATAAACGCGTTCAAACAAACAAACTCTTTGGCTTTATAATATTAGTATAGATATAAGTATTACTTTAAATCAGTTGCGAGAGCTGTCTTCTGATATATGAGCGAATCATTGTAGTTTAGTTAATTATCATACTATAGTTAGGCTTATTTAAAAATGCATTACTTTTTTACACAAATGTTCGTGTTTTTCATATCGCATTGCTGGACCAACACTGTAAAATCTCAAAAGAATATAATATGCCATAATTTAAAGAAACATCATAATGCATTCACAAAAATGAAGAGCACATGAATTACATTAAATTATTAAAGCAAATAGAATTAAACCGACAACCGATTTTAAACTATTTTTACCAAATAAGCATACAAAAAGGCAGGCAAACAATTACAGGTGCCAGGGAAGGTGCAGCCCATTCCTACTCTGTAGTATTAAGTAATAAATCTGTAGTAAAGTAAATACTATTCTACTCTGCCGGTATCTCACGGCTATAATAATATATTTACCAACTTAACAATCAGAAAACATTCTCGATGATGTCGCTATATATTGTTTGTGAGGTAACGAAAGAGTGGAATATCCATACATTATAAGAAAATATTTTTATTTACTCGTTTTCTACATTCATAATGTTAATACATGTTTTTCTTTCTTTTCTTCTTTAAAAATAATAATAAAGAAACTATACCAAAAATAAACAATCCGCGATATTTAAACACGCGCCGTGCTGTGCTCAAAGTAAGCTAAAATATGAATCCAGCAAAAATGTAATTCACGTAGCAAAAACCTTCGTAGTTTTCACATCGTAAATCGTCACCAATCACCAATCAGTGCAATAGCTGCATAACATAAAATCGCGGTAAATAGATTAAAAAGTGATTGAAACCCGCAGACTTTCGCCGCGTCGCCCGCAACCGCCCAGCGACTAGAAAGCCGGTGACGTTGGCTGACGTAGGTGCACTGTTACTCAACTGATGTATTTCTGTCTCAAGTGACATAAGGAGATGATAGATGACCTCATAGCAAAATGATCTCTTTAGGTTCCTCATCATCATACCAGCCATTGGAAGTCCACTGGCTAGTCTGATGGTCTGGACATAGACCGCTTCACGACAGGAGGAATTTAGCGCATATTTGACGCGTAGAGCGCTGCTTCCGCGACGAGGATGCTGCTACCCATCCCCACCCTTTGCATTTGAGCTGCATTGTTTTAGAGAGATATACCGCCATCTGTCGGTTTTTCGCACTTCACCTCTTATGGCACCAGGTACAGAGGGTGGTACTATCCTATTCTGCCGAAACTTCGTGGTTTTAATAGTATTTTTCCAATTTAAAACAAAAAAAACATTCTCGATGATGCTGCGATATTTATCGTAGACTCGTAACGACAGTATTGGCAGGATACCCATTTGAAACGCGGTATCTAACTCTATATTTTTGATCATTTGGAATTGAAATATTGTGACAGGAAATAAACAGTTTATTCATTATAATATCGAAGAGGTTAATAGACGTTTTGAGAAGCTAACTATATTTAAAAATTACAAAAAAATTGAAAAATAAAATATCATAGACATAGAGCTGTCGCTCTAATGGATTTTATTTAAAATCACGTAACAATATAACACGAACAATAACCGATTTCCTTTCCGTTATCAACATATTGAGTACGGTTGCCAAAAGGTACCCGTCAGGCAACGTCAAAAAGAAAATAAAAGTTATAGATGATATTTATAAAAAAACAATCGCAGGACACCGGAAGCAAGTTGGTTTTTTTTCTAGTAAATATCATTTAAAATAAAAATCAAATTAAACGTGCAAAATTTAAAAAAACCCTCTCAAATATAGTATAGTTATTATGCGTAGTGAATGCCTAAATATTATTTATTATTTATTATATAGCAACACAGAGACTAACAATTTTTTTAGTTTTAGAATATTTGATTTTGCAGGAGAATTCCGTCTAAATGAATCGACCACTTGCTATTGTCAAAAGAAGTAGTCTTTCATTACGTAATCAACATAGCAGCTTGACTTTAACATGTGAAAACATTCACAAATACCGCGCAATGTATACAGTGCATTTGTAAAACGACGTATAATTAGATCCAGTTCCGCTCAGCCCCAGCAAAAGCAGCCACTGGAAAAAGCGGACAAGTCCACAACTGCAACTTTTTGCGAGTCATAGGCCGTAAATTAGTGACGCAACCGTCGTGTTTGTCAATTTATTGTAGTGTGTTGTTGCACAACGGCTTTCTCCGGTTCCGAGCCGGCCGGCACCGTCGCCGGACCGCCGCCGGTTGGATAATCCGGCGACGTTGTAATTGATGGCAAATAGGTTCTCGTATTTTCACCTGTCGCACATTCTGTGGGTGTGGGAACTTAGGAACTTACAGTTGGATGCAAAGTTTCTCCTATAAGATATTTATTTGCCTTAGTCAATTCAGTATCTAATATTTGCGGATCTAATGTGTTGTTCTTTTCTGACATTTCCACGTTCACTACTTATAATAAAATTACTCTTTTAGCGACTTTGATCACTTTGTAAAGGTGTTAAAAGAATAATGTGGTTAATGTTTTCGGGCCCGATGGTGCATATGGTAGTGATCCTATCCTGTAAGCCAAAGGTCGTGGGTTCGATCCCCACCCAGATCAAATATTTATGAGATGATATTTCTGTTTTATATGTTGTTAAATAGTATATTTGTGATTCCTCTGTTGTCTGGCGTCCGTAACACAAGTGCTTTAAGCGACTTATCACGGAGTCAGGTCAATGTTTGAGATGTTGTGGGAATTTATGTCAACATATTAACACTATTCCCAATACCTATTTATTGAACATGCTTTCTATCTCTACTTTATAAGATAGTTCAATGTGTATTCACTACCAGGTCAAGATTAAAAACCACGCCTATTAGCATACAAACTATCATTAATTTAAAAGTAAGCGTAGAGGTACCGGCCGAGTAGAATAGTACCTCTATACCAGGTGTTGTAAAAGGCAACTAAGATACCGACCCAATAGATGGCGGTATATCTATCCGAGACAGTTTAGCTCAAATGCAGAGGATAGGGACGGGACGCTCTGCAAATGTCAATACGCTTCGAGCAAAATTCTCTCTTTCTTGAGGAGGCCCTTCAATGGCTGTAACGATGATGATGAATTTAGTATGATAGAACATAATTATTGTTACTTTGCGTGCGTTACATTATAATGTATACAGTTACTAACGAACTGTTGTCCTGTAATAACTATACTGATATGTTTATTATGAAATAAATATTGTGACTACAATCTGAGATATAAACTATCAGATACCTTAAGTTGAACTAAACTTTACGCAGTAAGCAAAAACTTATTAAAATCGTTTAAGTAGTTCACAAGTTCCCGGACAAACACCGTGACACAAAATGTTTATACATAAGGATAAAGATATAAAATCTATGAATAATGTCTAAAAATCAGACAAACCAGATGGCGCATTCGTTGTCTTTCTGTGCACCTAATTACCTTGAGTTTTTAATCGACACGCTTCGCGTTTATTTTGCGTATTCCCGACTGGAAAGAAAGCAATGGTGCTAGCTCAGGTCTTATGTTGTTTGTCTGTATGTCACCTTCTTGCGACAACTAATACATGACGAAGTACTATCAACTCTGCCACGCGGCATTTATGTGTTCTGTGTGTGAAATATACTCTATAAGTAAGCAGTGAACGACATGAGATTGAACGAAAGAGTGTCAACAATTTTATGTACAAATGTCACGTAACTTGAGATCACTGACTTCTTAAACATTGTTTTCCTCTTACTTTAAGTATTCAAGTTTATTCAAGTTTTAGTCCTAACACGAGCAATCAGCACTTTCAATATTCATTGCAGTAAGCGCGGCGTAAATTGGCCGTTATAAATTGCTACCACAAAAGTATTCAATGAAGTAACAGCACTAATGTCTGGCAAAGTTAATATAAACTACTACACACACACGTTCTTAATGATAATTACCAATTTCCATTCTCAAGGTGACACCTGCCTCTGCACCCAAGTCGTTGATTGAGGTACCGCAGTCAACAAAAGTGTTGGTGTCATTAAAAACGAAAGGTAGAATCGACAGGAAGAGAACAGGCACCAACATCTCCGTCGCGAAGCGACACACCGCGGCTCCAACTTCGTTTATCTCACGTAGAGAAAGGTTACCCCTAGATAACCCATAACAATTGATTATATTGGATTATTTTGGGAGACCTGTCTCCATGCGCCACATGCCGTGATTAAATTTGGCGGCAAACCTATTTAAAACAGTTTTAACTTAAATTTTCGGGAATACAGCAATTGCTGTAGGATTCCTGCCCTGGATAGCAATTATAGACAGACAATCTTTTGGATATCTAAGGTCAATAGTGACTTTTTATATCTGGCTAGTTGACAAACAAGCATAGTCCTCGTGATAGTAAGAAGCGTCATCGCAGCCAAAGGACGCTCGAGTTATCACAAGGATAGCACTAGCGCGTTGCCAACCTTGAAACTAGATGATGCATATCACATGACCCAGTAATTTTACTGCCTCTTTCACCATTACACTAGAACACATAAATGCCAACACTGTTGTTTAGCGATAGAAGATGTGGGATTGAATTGTGGGAATGCAGACGATCTTTGTATAAGGTTTTCAAGTCAAATTGCGTATTTTGGCAGATATTCTATATATAGATATGATATAGATTGGTTATAGTATTATTAGATATACTTGCACGATATGTCGCTATAGGTCGATTAAATGGCAATCGGCTCCCACCTGCTCGCAAAATCAGGACGCGTAGCGGTTCAAGCCACAGGATAACAGAAAACAGCAGTATAGAAAGTATAGACTGCAATGAATGGCGAATGAGAACTTACGAATCGATTGTTCTGTGGCGCGAGAAGGCGCGGCCATTCCGCCTGACCTTTGACCCCGACTAGCTATTGCCAAATAAACATTGCCCTAACACCACAGAGTACGGTCAGCAGCGCCAGGTAACCATCATATGAAAATAAATATTAATCGAGGAATTTATGTGTTAATACTAGCAGACCACGTGGATATAATATTAAATTATTTCTCTTTTCTTATCAAATTATTCATACATTCCATGAAAATCAGTTCTTTAGGTAAGCCATAAATAAAAATGTACTGACACATGTTCCCATTTAGGTATACTTTTATGAAATATCGTGAGCGGTTCAAAACATGACAAATTAAACGCATTTCTAAAAGGAAAGTTACATTTCATTAAAAAAAACAAACAAGTTGTACACTTTATGTTCACATGAGGTAGACCTCATACGAAAGGTCGTCATCGCATTGGTACCTAACTCTCACCTATTTCTACCGCTAAAAAGCAGTGTTCGCATTGCTTGGTAATGTATCATAATATCCTCAAGTCACGGTTTGCAATGCGTTTGTGATATCCTGGTGATGTGAGTGAGCGTCTACAGGCTGCAGTGACGCGGAATATATGCTTGTATATCGATCTGGCCTAATAAAAATTGATTGAAAAATATATTTTTGTATTTATGACAGTTTTAACAGATCTACACAATAGCGTTAACTGGAAAATTGTACGTTTTTCATTTTTTTACACTAGGATTGACATACATTTTTGTATAGTGACTGTGTAGGTGATGCGAAATGACATGAACTCAAAAGAATATACTTAGGGCAAAGAATTGCCTTATTTTTGCAAACCAACAGAACAGCTTGATTGGAGAAAATTATGCTTGTACCTGTAAGATGAAATAATTACAATCAAAGCTTACATCAAGAGGTCTAAAAGATATTTGACGCGTAATGACAGGAAGGCGAAGATCAACACACTTGTGCTAGAATGTGGCATATGCCGCGTACATGCGAATGGATACGTGTTATCCTTGGATCGGCGTCGCTATGGAAAGTGTGTCACGCCACAAGTCCACTACTAACACGTTCATAAACACGCTCAAACAAAGATTTATGGCCCGCAATTACTTTGCCAGAATATGAACAAAATACGGCTCGAAGTGATCTTATTCGGTTTGTAGAAATCGATAAATGTCAAATATAGTCAGTTACAATAAGTTTACTTCTAATATTATATACATGTGAGTTAGTGAGGATACATCGCAAATAAATTATTATTATCACAGCCATGGAGCATTCAATACTGGACGCAGGCCTCTTGGAATTAGTCGATTATTTACCCGTTCTAGCAAAGCTGGATAGGAGCAATCGTAGAGTGTAGCTTCGCGACTAAAACGCTGCTCTCTATTTCCGACCTGTTGTGTTTGATCTCTGTGTTTCGGGTGGATATACCGCAATCTGTAAGTTTTGGTAGCTAAGTCCTTCGCCTCGCATGACATTTGATACAGAGGGAGGTACAAATCTATTATGCCGATACCGCAGATAGAATCATAATAATCAAAACAGTTTAAAGATTGTTGCGTATAGGTTGAAAGCGTAATTTATTAAAGGTTGTTTCTCTGGTACCTCTCAGATACCAGCATATGATGTCTGATGATATCCATTTGTCTACTGAATGTCAAACGTACATAAATTTGTAAAATAGAATTACCTTTCTGAATTGTAAATGTGAACTATATCATTATAATGTCATTATATCAGCCACAAAAAGTCCACTGTTGGACATAGACCTCCCCAAAATAGGGGATTATTGCCCGTATTTGCCGCGCTAGGCAGGCATGGTGGCAATCGCACAGCGCAACTTCACGAGGAGGATGCTGCTGCCCATCCCCGCCCTGTGTATTTAAGCTACGCTGTTTCGGATGGATATACCGCCGTCTGTCGGTCCCGGTACCTTAGTCGCCTCTTACGACACCTGGTACATTGAGAGGTGCTATTATACTCTGCTGGTAAGCCGAGGCTATATAATGTAATAATAACTAGTAGTTTATCTGTTCTGCTGGCGGTAGCATCGCGTGCGAAATAATTGAATGGTTCGATAGTGTATGGCTGGAACCATGCGCGGCGCGCGGGCGGACTAGGCATTCCTGGGCAGACTCCTGCACAACCGGGCCGTAGATAGCGTCCAGCGATTTAGCAATATACTATAATTCTGGTTTCTGATCATTATTATTTTTCTCCAATTAATGTGCAGTTATTTATGCAAGATATTTATAATAATAATATTTTATTTGGATTTCACAAATAAAATTACAATTTTGATGCTAAAGCTTAGGACTAGTTTTATCTTATAAATCATGCATCTGATACCGAACTAGGTGTTAGCCTGTGTTACGGCAGATTTATAAATAACAGTATATTATTTAGGGGAGCGTACTTCATAACAAATTGAATTGGTGTGAAAATAGTACCCCTACACCAGGTGTCGTAACAGGCGTGTCCTCGTCGAGAAAGCTACGCTCTGTGATTGCCAAAAAGCTTGCTTAGTGCGGCAATTATGGGTAAAAATCCCGCGTTCTTTAGGAAATCTATGTCCAACAGAGGACATTCAATGGCTAACATGATGTTGAAAGTACTTCAACAAAACTGCGTTAAAAGTAGGATTGGGTTTTAATGATTTTTTTACGTTCCCCTTAGCGTAGATGGTAATGATACTCCGCTTTGAAAAGTTATACCGCCATCTGTCGGTTTTATACCTTAATCTCGAGACACGAGTTTTTACGACATCTGGTTCAGGGAAGGTACTATTCTACTCTGCTGGCACCGCACGGCTTATAATTTTTATATTTTATTTAATTTACTTAAAACCTATTACTTAATTATTCTTCGCATCCATTAATTAAAAAACGTATAAAAATCGATTCGCAACGTTTTATGTTTATTGCGAATACGGACACATTTTTTTTAATACATCGATTTAATTAGAACTCAGCCAGCTTCACGCTACGTCCAATTCAATATTATTAAATATAATAAGCAAATAATGAGATGTTAATCGGACGGATATTTCAGCGCACGCGTTGATTGATTGGTTGGCCGCAGCGGCGACAGCTGAAGGCCGAGCGCGACTCGATGGTTGCACCATTTGCGATGTACGGACATAGTTTGAAACAACATGATGAATGCCCAATTAACTGCGAAAACTAAGCGCGCTAACACATTAATGAAGAGTGTGATGTGCAATGTATGCTACAGAAGTTATTAACTGCCTCATCACTCGTCAAGCTATACCTAGATAACATGAGGTAGACCTCTTACAGGTCGTCTCCATTAATAATTCGCCATACCAGCCATTGTGTGTCCATTACTGGACATAGGTCTCCCCAAGAGATGAGGTCTTTGCCTCTGCAATTGTCAACACGCTTGCAATTAAGGTAGCCCAGAGTAGCAATTAAGGGCAAGATTCCCCCTTCCTTGGGGACGCCTATGTCCAGCAGTGGACTTCATATGGCTGATATGATGATGATGATGAAAATGAAACAAAAAGTAAAGTAATGATAAGCGTGTTACATTTCTTTACCTAGTAATAAGACTGCTCTCTCAACTCGGAACAGCCAAGTGCTGGTGGTAAAACAAGAATGTTCGTACACTGACAACTTTTAGTTTAGCTAAAAGGCAACTTAACTATAAATTGTCGTGTTTGATGACTGGAAATCCATTAAAATCTAAAACACTAATCTTAAGTATATTAAATAAGAAATATACACAAGAGGACAATTTTAAAAACGGTTGCCGCAACATAGCCGAACCGTCGAACAAAAAATTTCAAAAGTTAAATAAACCGCTTTTTGAAGCTGTTAAAAAAGTAGTTTCAACCTTGAGTATTTAAAACGACGACTTGATAATCTCAGTAATGATACAGCTTAATTACATTGTAATCTTATATGAGCTGGCACCGTCGAGAACAGCTGGCAAATTGCGCAAATCAATTTAGTGCTAGGCCAATCCTAGAATTTGATAAACGTTAATGGCGAGTGCAGGTGTCCGCCACACTTACGGGACTATTCATTCGCAATTTGAGGTGTGGACACAAAAACATAAAGTCACTCTTAAAAATGATGCTGTAACCAAACCGAAACATAAAAATAGAAGTGTTATTAAGGATATATCATCACCATCAAAGCTGCAGTATAAAAAGCTGGGCAGGCGTGGTGGCGGGCCTATATCCGGCATGTTGCATTTGAGCTACGCTGTTTCAGAATACTGTTATCAGGCGTTTTAACAAAGTTAATTTTTTTCCTATTGAAATAATAATATTAACGTTAAAAATATATAAGTACGATTATACTTAAAATCGCTGGGATTTTTCCAGTAGGTATGCTGCACGAAACAATTTTTCATGCTACTACTTACCTACAATCACCTCACCTCAGACTCTTACGGCACCTGTTACGAGAAGGGGGGGGGGGGTTCTAATCTACCTAAGCAGATATTTATGTTAAACAAAATACGCGTTAAGTTGCACTTTGCACCCCCCTTTTTACCCCTTGTGGGATGATTTTCAAAAGATTACTTTACACGTGTTTCATGACAGTCAATGAAGAACTTTTACACTGAAATTCACTTCAAAAACAGCAAAATCTCATAATAGCTACGCACCCCCCTTAGAGGAGGACCTTTTATAAATCTTTTGTTGGTGCTCCTTTACGTTATAAAAGGAACCTTTGTGCAAAATTTAAAGTTTTTAACTCAAGTCAGTCAGTCAGTCAGTCAGTCCGCTAATCAGCTTCTCCTTTTATATTTTAGATTATCATAATGAATTGAAGAAGAGAACACGATTGCTCAGAGCTATCGTTCCGTGATAATTGAATCAACCGTACGACAGCCACTGCTATATATAGACCTTCCCAAGAGATCATTCGTGACCAAGGATCGTTTGGATTCGATGTTCATCCAAAGCTATCCTTTTTTCTAGTCAGAACTCACGTCTACCGTGTGGATGGACGTCCAACGCCGCGCCTGGCCTCCAATTTCGAACTTTACGAACAGTTCTGCGTGATATAAGCTCTGCCAAAAGCCACTTAAATTTGAAAATCGGCTGCGCCTCCGCCGGTTCTCTGTTTTGGTTCTACAGAAAATCTCATCTCTGATTATATTATCGCGATCTCCTAGCTTCATTTATAGTACGATTAGATAAACTTGTTGAGACAATGACCGTTGACGCAGTGATGATGATGGCATATAAATTGTGATTTATCGACTTTGCAGCCGGCAATAAGGGACTCGGCTACGGACCAGCGTGGAGTGAAAGGGCCGGCTATACCGACCGCTTGCAACAGCATCGGCGTCTCATTTTATATTTAAGGCAGCGATAAAGAAAACCTATTATTTGATAATAATCTTAGGATTATTTGTAATTTAAAATTTACCTAAATTGGTAATTATAGTCAGTTTTTTATGTTATGAATTCAGCATGTTTATGTTATGAACAAGCACACGGTCCGCTTGATGATAAACGTGACCACAGCGTTTAGACACTCGTGGTATCACAGATATATCAGTGGCGTGTCGCCCACCTTGTGAACTGAAGATGCAATGTCAAATTTATCTAGTAATTTCACTGCCCCACACTTCAAATCGGAACAGCGATACAAACACTGCTATTTAGCTGTAGAAATAGGTGAAAGTTAATTACCAATGCAGACGACTTTGTAAAAGATCTACCTCTAGTAAATGTCTGGGTGTTTATATTTTTAAGTATTAGGTTATTAGGTATATTAGTATTAAGTATTATATTTGTGATTACTTTGTTGTCTGATGTCCGTAACACAAGTGCTTGAGGCCACTTATCTCGAAATCAGGCCTGAGATGATGTGTAAATTTATTATTTATATATGATTTGCGAAAAGTCTCAAGTCTGAATGTATTTTTGACCAGGTTGCCAATACTAACCGACCGAGAAACCTTTACGTTTTTATGGAGCCAGTCACGTCATACATTCACGTTAAAACCCAAAAACTGCCAAACCGATTTTCATACGGTTCTTATCACAACACTATGTAGATTATTGAGTTTGTTTTAAAGCGAAAGGAGGTGGGTAGTTTAAGTTCTGCCATGTGCATATAAATTATGGCCTTTGTCAAATATCATCATCATCATCATATCAGCCATTTAAAGTCCACTGTTGGACACAGCCGTCCGCAAAAATGTGGGAATATTTGCGCATAACGCGCGGGGCGGGCGGGCTGACAGTCGCAGAGCGAAACTCTCGGGAAGCGAATGTTGCTGTCCATCTTCGCCCTGTGCATTTGAACTAGATTGTTTCGGATGTATATATTGCCATTTCTCGGTTCTTGTACCTTAATTGCCTCTTACGACACCTCGTACAGGGGGAGGTACTATACTAGTCCGGCGGTATTTCACGACATTGCACAGCACTATCAAAATTGCAAACATACACGTATAACTAAAAGTCTTTTCAATACTGTTTTCCGATAAAGAGTATCATTCCCTCATCAGACGCACATCGCTCCCTCGCAATCTTTTGCGTCTTGGTCAGAACAAACAGCTATACACTGCTAACTGATATTGGACGATGCCAGTAAGATGTTTTAGGAGCGAATTAACAGGTCAAGTTGTAAGGTTATTCATTCAGACCAATTCCATTTTGGGACCATCACCTCCCTTAAGTCACTTAGCATCCGTTGCAAGTTCCCGAGCAATTTAAACTAAACTATTTGACTATATACAGTTTTACGCGTGACCCGCTTCCGCTCAGTGTCGCCCGCTCCCGCGCCTGCGCTCGCCGGCGCCGGCGTATGCAATAGTACAATTCCGCGCAAATGTTGCACCAGCGACCACCCGCCAGTGGGAACTGTCTGATCAACGATCTCGTTTGTTACCATAACTGTATACTGTAGATCTTATTTATCGTATACTCTATTGAAAATCATACTACGCCCGTAGTATGATTTTCAATTCGTATTTTAGTTTTCTTTTAGCCAACGAAGTTTAATACATCGGTTTTGACAATTATGTTGTCGTCATGATAAAAATCAAATCATCATCTGCTGGGCATATGCCTCGCAAAAAAAGGGGGAATTGGCCGACGATTGCCGCTCTGGGCAAGCGTTTTGGCAAACACAGCGCAATTTTTGTTGCAGGAAAGCCCATCCCCGCCCTGTGCATTCGAGCTGCTCCGTTTCTAATGGATATACCGCCATCTGTCGGTTCTAGTACCTCAGTCACCTCTAACGTCACCTGGTACAGGGGGTACTATTCTACTCTTTTATTAATACTACTAATAATAAATAATAAATTCACACAACACCGCCCTTCTTGACCTAACTCCGAGGTAAGTCGCTTCAAGTAGTTATATAAAAGAACAAACAAATATTCATTATACAAAAGTTTGTCCTGGGTGGGAATCAAACTAACGACCTTTGGCGTACAAGACCTGCGCCATCGGGCCTATCTTTTATACGCCTTTGACCTTCCATACCTTTCCCTCCATTTCATATTTTGCCGTAATATCGAAAATGCGCGTAGATAAATCTTTACTTCTATATAAAAACAGGAAAACCCGGCGTTGTATCGAACAATAGTAAAAGTTTCCCGGCAGGCATTACTGCGCGGCGCGCGAGCGGCGACCAGGTTGCGCAAGCGCCGGTAAAGTTCACATCCGCGGCACTTACTTTGCCATCAAACAATATAATAATAATCGAACAATAGACCCTTTATGCGATGGTCTTCGTGGCCGGCTACAACCTTGGAGCGGCTCGTAATACGATAGATTTGTCACGAAGAATAAAGATAATGTTTCTTGTTTATGATAACGATCTACACATCGTTCATTAAAACTAAACGACGTTCAAAATATTTTTATTAACCTTTAAATATCTTTAAAGTATATAGGTAAGAAGTTAGATAAAAATCTACAAAATCTTTATGACACGATTTAGAAACAAATTAATGATAGAAAACTATTATAACAGTTTTAATAAGGACTCAGCTTTTCGTAGACGTGACAGTCTATACTTTCCATACAAAACATGATAGCCTTCAAATTGTTAAAACTATTTATTATATGATATTCGTTATTCTGGCTTTACAATTTTAAATCTGTAAAATTGCAAGTTAATATGTTATGTAACGGTTTATTGTTTTAAATCATATAGTTTATGTCTTATTTGACCAGGCTGACAAACAGGCATAAGCTCGATAGTAAACGTCACTGCAGCCTATAGACGCTCATCACAAGTATATATCACTGTAGTAGCCCGCCCTTCCATAACAGTACCTACTATAAACAAACTTCCACCTCATCTCACATATTGATACTCCGTGGTAATTCGGTTAAAGCACTTGTGTTACGGACGTCAGACAACAGAGGAATCACAAATAGTCTAAATACAAATACAAATATTTAACACCCATACGCAGAACAAACACAAATAACATCATACAAATGTTGGCTCTGGGTGGGAATCAAACCCACGACCCTTGGCGCACAAGTTAGGACGACTAACATCTGCGTCATAGGGCCTGTCATATATATACATTGCATTAGGTATTCGCTCACATATTTTCCGATTTAGACATCAGGGTATAATGGTTTTTTATCATCATTATCATATCAAGCGTCGGACGCTGCTGACATAGTGTTACAGTGATTTTCGAAAGGATCGCTTGCAGGCGACCTGCAGCCTGTGAGATCCTGCGGATCTAGTAATATCGTCTGTGCTCCTTGTGTATAGGTCGTCTGCATTGGTACCCCATTCTCACCTATTTCTACCGCCAAATAGCAGTGTTCGCATTGCTGTGTTTCCGGTCTTAAGGGTGAAAAAGGGATGGCATAATATATATCCTCAAGTCACACGGATGGCAACGCGTTTGTGATAATACGAGCGTCAATAGGCTGCAGTGACGCTTACTATCACTGACTAACTAGTCTGTGTGCTTGTTTGTCGACCTGGTATAATAAAAAAATAACTTTGACTTTTTAGGGCAATTTTCAGTCACTGATTTTTATTTGACTTCGTTAGCATTTAGTTAAGAAGACCGCAGCTGGCCTTTGTATGATTATGTCAAAACATGTTATTATTTTGTACACATAAGTTTAATTATTTTGAACGTGAGACACGAATAGTTCAGCCATTGGTGGCTAATCATTATTTTATTGATCGTCTTTGATACTGCAGCCATGTCGTAACACTAACCCAAGATGGCTGCGCACCGAGAGTATTCAATCATAAATGGCTACGTCACGTGTATGACCAATCAAAATTAATTACGCGCCACTGACCTTTGACCCGCGCCCGATGATCGTCGAAGTTTCATTAAGTTATGACGTTACAAACTAAATACATCCTCCTCGTAGTTAACTAACCGATGACCGACACACAAACACATAGATATATACATATTATTATATTTACTAGATTGGTAGACCTCTTACAAAGTCGTCTGCATTGGTCCTCACTCTCACCTATTTCTACCGCCAAATAGTAGTGTCGCATTGCTGTGTTCTGGTTTAAAGAACAAGAGAGGCAGTGAAATCTGTATCTTTGACATTGTATCTTCAGTTCACAAGTTTGGCGGCGCATTAGTGACATCTTGGTCAACGGGCCGTGTGCTTGTTTGCTAAGTTCATAACATTATATATGTATTAATAAATATTCAACCAGTAGTTTTTGCGGCGACACACCCTCACAAATTTTCGCATGTATATGAGAAGGAAAACTCATTCAAATGTCGCCTGCGTCGGTGCCTCACTCTCATCTATCTCTCCCGAACAGCAGTGTTCGCTGTGTTCCATTTGAGGATTGAAAGGTGCAGTGAAATTACTCGGTAATGTAACATAATATCTTCAAGCCATAAGGTTGGAACGCGTTAGTGAGATAACGAGCGTTTATAGGCTGCTCTCACACTTACTTTCATCAATATGCTTGTATGTCGACTAAGTAAAAAAAATCAATAAAGAACCTTTTGTGAAATGTTTTCCCCGCGGTGCATGTGTTCAAAATACCGAAAAACAAGACGGAGTTAACTTATATAATCAAGTCACTCAAATTTCCCACATCAATTTACTGTTACGTTCTATGCATGATTCTTCAATATTACGCCAAAATTGTTCGTGTCATCAACTGGGTAACTGTAGTCCGAGAGAACATAGTGGCGGACCAAACGTTCTGTAAATGACACTGTACACACGACTAAAGATCAATCTTCGCATACATACATATACCTACAGCTCTTCCATTGATGTAATCCTATATATTTATGATTCTATTCACACATGACGCATGTACTATCCTCGTGGGTTACCGGCGGAGTTGATAAGCACCTCCACCTGTTTCTAATGGAGTAGGAGGCGACTGGGGTACCACAACTGACAAAAGGCGGTATAACCATCCAACACACAGCTCAAATACAACAAGCTGGAGATAGGCAGCAGCAACTCCATCAAAGCTACGCTCTGCAATTGCCACGCCTGCCCAACGCGCCAATTATGGACAAAAATCTTGGGGAGGCCTATATCCAACATTCGACTTCCTATGACTGATATGATGATGATTTTAATAGCCATAGGACGTCCACTGCTGGACAGAGGTTTCTCCGAGAGACAGTAGGATCAGTTGTATGAATCCTGTAACCGGCGCGATCCTGCGGTCAGGTCGTATGTCTACCATGTGGGTGGCCTTTAAGGCGCTTGTCCAAGCGTGGTCTCTCAAGTATAAGTGACATCGGGCAAGGCAAATAGTGAGAAATTATTCGTATGATTTTCAGTATTGAACTATGAAAAATCTGTATAAGTTGATCTGCTGCCGCGTGTACTTCCGATGTAATGACAGCCAAATGTCAGGTAATGGCTCGCGAGCAGTTTGTAAGGAATAATTGTATACGATGCGGGTGCCGTTAGACAGACGGAGTTTGGTAATTGAATTATAGCACAGGTGGTGGCGACCTACAGACGCTGGCTTTTGAAGAATACATCATTTATCACAGATAATAATATTATCCGTAATGCGGTTCGTTTTTAAGTTAAACGCTCTGTGGTCTGTACAAAGTTATAGTCATAACATATTTTGTCATGTTACAAAATATTATAGTAAAATAGAGTTCTAACGGTGATAAATTAATCAAAATCTATCTAATTAAAAACAAATCGTCATAATCTCTCTCTCGTCTGTACGCGTAATACTCTAAAACGACTTCACCAAGTTGGATAATTATTTTTGGTAGAGTTAGTAAAGATGTTTTCTTAGAGATATAGAACTTTACACTGTCAAATGATATATTTTAAGTTTGGTTTGGGATTTTGACATGAATAGTCAAACGCCTGAACGACGCTTCCGAATGGTGAAATTTTATTTCGAAAATCATGGTTCTGTTTAAAATACATATCGTGCACTACGTCCACTTTACGGTCACCATAATCGTCCAACTGAGCAATTAATTCGATTAGCTATAAGACGTTTACTCACCACGTTTACTCTAAATATCATTTACGAACGCATCCACAGAGACGTCATACAGTGCGTAAGAAATCATTGCTGCTATAGAGCGTAGCGTAGAGGAAGACCCGAATCAGTCAATCCGCCATCGTGCACTGGAATTAGGTATATGTCCATCCACTTTATAGAAGATTTTGCTAAAAGATCTTGGTTTGCGTGCTTACAAAAGTTAACTCGTTCATCGATTGAACAATCATGATGTGCAAGAGTTGTGGTATCGAGAAGACGGCGCAACATGTCACACAACTCGTGCCACATTGATATATTGAAAGAAACGTTCGGTAACCGCATAGTTTCACGTGCGATTTAACGCCGCTTGACTATTTTCTGTCGCTAGTTTACGCAAGCCCAAAACAACTGACCACTTGCAGGACATTTGCCGCGTTATTGCCGATACGCGGCCACAGATGTTGGGAAAAGTCATAAAAAGTTGGACCTACAGATCATACTATGCAACAGGCAAATGCCAGAAATCATATTTGAATTACAATGCTAGAAGATTATCTTTCGAATAGAGTAAATCTCATATCAATAAAACAACCATTTTTGTTTCATTCGTTTTCAAAGTTCTCCAAACAATACATGTCAGGACCAGGTTCGTACGGGTTCGGAAAGTTAATATGGAATAAAATGTATCACCGAGTTGGAGACCCAAGAGCAGGATAAATACCTCCACAGAAACAACGGCTAAAAATTTTACTGTGTATCATTGTATCACGTATGTGATAAATCTTCCAGCTTTATTCACTACTTACAGTCCTGAATCCGCATAGGTTTAGACGGGTAAAAGTTTACTCATTTTCGAACCATCTGGTGTACATGTGAAAGGCTTTTATTGATATGATTTTTTCGAGGCAGACCTCACACAAAGGTCTTCTGCATTGATACCTCACTCTCAACTATTTCGCATTGCTGTGTACCGGTTTGAAGGGTGAGAGAGGCAGTGGGTTTACTGGGTAATGTGATATGATATTTCAAGTCACAAGGCCAACCTTGTTGCCAACGACGCGCTAGTGATATCCTTGTTGTTGTAAGTGATATTACGAGCGTCTACAGGCTGCTAAGACGCTTACTTTCACAAGGACTGTGTGCTTGTTTGTCGAACTGATCTAAAAAAAAAAGCAACTGGGTTTGTGTGTTCTGAGTATAATTTATACTTTTTTAACTCCACAGATAATAGAGCCATTTCAAACAGACAGCGCGATTTCATAGATTTGTACACCCGTCGCGGCTCACTAGCTCGCACCATGGCGCCGTTCCCCGTCCTTTATGCCTGCATCTTGCGCCACGCACGCGTATCGTACGCGCTGGTAAAACCTTGTGAACTGCTTGCCGTTTGCCAACGGTTTCACGGCAATCGGCCCGTTTCTTAACGTCGCATGCTCGAGTTTTTGGCACAGACATTTCACATCGGATTTATTACTGTTCCGATTGCTAGTGCATAACTTACGCAAACACATTTTCTCATAGGTGGCCTAGGTGCAATGTTAAACACCGGCAGAATGAAAAACACTTCTGTACCAGTTGTCAAAAAAGTCGACTGATGGTGGCGGATCCATATGAAATAGTTTAGCTCATATGAGCTGTATGATGGGGAGCATCACGAACGATGCGTTTGCCACCACGCCCGCCCAGCGTGGGAACTACTAACAAAGTGCAAGTCTATAGTGTATAGTATCACTTACTGGACCGTATGTTTGTTTGCAAAACTAATTAGTGATTAGTATTTTACTTATTTATTTGTATGTAATTAAGTACATCTTGCATAATTTTATAAAATAAAGTTGGACAAAATGTTGAGTACAAATTGTTGGATTTTTACCCGTGAATAACGATCAAACATTTTGTAAAATTATCCATAAGATGATCCATGAGTCAGCTTATGGATAAATTATTTTGATCTGGCAGGGGAATAAACCGCATAAAAATGTACATCATCCTAGCATCCTTAAACGTCCACTGATGGACATAGATTTTCCCAAGAAATAGGGGGTTTGCCCATAATTGCCTCGCTGGGCAAGCTTGTTGGCAATCGCAGAGCGCAGCTTTCGCGACGAGGATGCTGCTGCCCATCCCCACCTTGTGCTTTTGAGCTACATTATTTTAGATGGATTGACCGCTCTTGGTCGGTTTCAGTACCTGAGTCGCGTCTTACGACATCTGGTGCAGGCGGAGGTACTATTCTACTCTGCTACGAAATCCCCGATGTTGCATTAGAGAGAGAGTACAAATTAAAAATGATTAATGTGTTGCAGATCTAACCGGAGGTGTGGATCCGTTTGTTTTTCTATACAACTGGCAGCAAACAAACGCAACTAGCAGTTGCATCGGCTTGGGGCAACGTCCGCGTTCCCTCGTCCTAGGCAGTACTGGTGATTGCCCAATGCTTGCCTAGGAATACGATACGCTGTTGAAACGCACTTTACGAGCGAAGTACGTTCGAGAAAAGTTGCGACGCTCGGAGTATGGGATTTCATAATGCGGTGTGCATACTCGGCTTGAGATTTATTCTAAGCTTCAACATTATGGTGGTCGTTTAGATTTAAATCGTTTATTATTATAGCTTATATATCGTATTAGAATTTTTTTTTTTATTATTTTGACTGTTATGTAATACGGTTATACTATGATCGCCTTAAAGGTTATATAATTCTTCTTACACTGAAGTCTTTGAATTTCATACCTGTATGAGAGGTAAATTAACTTTGAACCCAAATATAGACCTGATAAACTTCATTTAAATTCGCTGAAACTGGTTTAGAGAAATCATCGTAGAAAAGGAATACAATCAAAGACCACGTTTTAAAGCCGTTTAAGAGTAGTTTTACTATAAGAAGTAAACGCGTAAATGTATCAAAAAATTATTTGTTATTAACATATTATTATTAAACTTGACTTATTTATTTTTGGTAGACCAACCTTAAATACTAACAATTACATACTACCTCTACATCTAGATTACTTTTTAGAAACTGCAATTTTGAAGTATAATTTAAATAGTCTGTCTTTATTATTAAATAAATTGAGTACTTCACGGATCCGTACATAATTTTTGCTGTAAATAATCTAGTCCGACGGAGTGCCTAATTATCAAAATTATCGCACAATTATAATTCCTCTTCTGCAAGCGTGCGGCAAATTGACATTAGCACATCGCGGATCTGCAGCAGTGTCACAACAAAGCGCGCATTTTATAATTCCTGTCTAATCTGTGCAACCAACTATAGTTTAAGTATATATTCAGGAGCTATGTATATCTTTAAATTATCCACATTCTCGTGTCGTGAAAGGTTGGTAAATAATTGAACAGCCAGAGGAATGTTCGTGTAACGATGATGTCGTTGCACACTGCAGAATAACTCTGCAGTGCTCGAAGCTATTAGCCGCTGCAAGCATGCGTAATACTTAGACTGTCGATGATATCATAACTTAACGAGTGTGTATATTGAGTTTGTACTGTAGGTTAGCAAATATCTTCTTCGCTTCTCAATACTTCTTACCTGGAGGTCTTATGTGATGCTCTCAATTTTCTGTGTTCCGGCAATAAATTGAAAGGGACTTTGATATAGGTCCAGCCAAGGAATAATGTCAGATGCTATTGATTAATATTTATATTGACTTGTAATCATGTACAGTAATTATTCTTGTTTAAAGAGATTGTTTTTGCCTCGATCGAAGATTTTTGTATGTACTCGTCTATAATTAAGTCTACCCAGTGAAATTCTATTACAATATCGTTATTATTCCTAAAATAGTAACTTTGTCTTCTTACTAAAGAGTGATATGACAGTGAGTGAAGTGACAAACAACTAATTTGTCTTCAGTCGAGATACTCCTGAATTGGACAGGCTCTGCTATAAAACCAAATATATTTATATATACTGTTGTACTTTTTTATAGGGGTTGAAGTTATCCCTTAAGAAATATTTTCTAACATTTACGCGTACCCCCAAAGTTAGTGAGCATTTGTTCTATCCAATCTGTTATTATCGAGTATTAAATACAATTGGTTTTACTTCTATTGTTCTCTAACGTCATAACACCATTTCTGATGTACGTTATTCTATATATAATATTTTATATATATATATATATATATAAAATATTAATTATAAATATTAAATATAATATATATTTTAAATCATGTGCATTTATTGCGTTTATTTATACAAATATGTATGTCACGTTTATCTATTTTGTATATATATTGTCTGCACCACTATATATATATTTGAGGTTTGCGGGTTGACTGGGAGATAATGCCATCTGGCATTAAGTCCGCCATTTGTAAGTTTTGTAACATTTTGTGCAATAAAGTTAAATAAATAAATATATATTGTTAAGACAACGGTTGGTTTCAATAACACCAGCCTCTAGTTGTTGATAGAACCTTTATCACCTTTGGTTATAATTCAAGTTTTTTCTGATGGCTTGTAAAATTAACTTACTACAAGCCTTGTTCTACCCGGTGTTAGCAGACAAGTTTTTAAGTAGGCCATCTAATGACCGATTTCTTCAAATGACTCATATAACCATATAAGGTCATCAGGGTCATCGGTAATTTTAGAAATTATTTTAAAGATGTTATTGAATTTCGAAGCATATAATGAATTTTTTTTTTAAATAAAGCATTTGGCTCCCATTCTGTCCGTTAGCTTTCAATAGACAATGTGGTTTTTTTTAATGTATTCGCGTTTGAACGGCCGTCTGATGTCATCGGATAAATCTTGAAATGCTTTGCATAAGTCGTGCGGCGGTTACAAGTTTCGTATTTGATAATAAACGCAGTGCTCTGTGAATTTTAATTAGAATTTTTATTTGAAATTATGTGCTGGGTTTCAATTCAGTTTATTGTACAAGCAGCTATCTCGAGTTCGTAACTCAGTTGTTGTCGCGTTGACCGTTGTCAGCGCCATTATCTTAAAAAGCTATCAATAACGTGTAAGTGGGACTGCATTGTGCTTCCAATGGAAGCCTGCGGGAACGCCGGCCGGGCCGGGCTAACGAGCTGGTTGTCCGGGAATTGCGACCCGGATTAGACGGAATCTAGTTACAACTTCATTAAAGTACTCATATTGGCGGAAAGGTTTAGTAGCAGACTGGGGGAGTTGTATAAAGCTCTTACAAAGTACTTCTAGACCTTTACCACTTTACTAGAATACCTCAAGACTCTAATGTAGTACTTGACTGAAGTACAAACAATTCAAGTTTTCTTGTACTTACAATTTAATTAATAATAATCCGTTGCGGTCGCCGAACTTACCTGAAAACAATACATATAATATTAAATGCAAAGTTCAATTTGTGTTTCAAATAAAATTGTAAAAAATACATATATTTAGAAAGATATAAAATATTTTCTTGATATAAATTAATATTGGAAAGTCAAGCACAGATTACAAATTTTCCAATTGGCGCGTTCATTTACATTTTAATGACATAAAACGTGCGGCAACAAGTTACGCCAAATACTTGAGATATAATCTGTATTTTTAAGATTGCAGTGTAAACTGGCAGTCATTAAAATATGATTGTCTATTTTTTACGAAACAAACTGGCTGCCATTACGGCAAAGGATTCTGGTTGAGCAGCCACTCTCCCGCCGATTCTAGAAAACGAAAGCGGCGCGGCCGCATGCCGAGGCGGTGGCTGCATATGGCATTTCCTTTGCACCTTACACAACTATTTTTTTTACTTTTTACAACAAATATCACCTTTCGCATCCCATTAATAATAATAACGCAAGTTTCTAAGGAATTAAGTACGGATATTTATTAGTCTAAATCGTAATTACTAGCTAAATTTTATTGTAACTTTAATTCGCTATAATTTTCCAAGATATTAACAGCCACCACCGATTTCTTCTAAAAAGAGGCTATTTATTTTTAAAGATCCCATTAGTTGTTGCGAGCTTAGATAATTAATTAATTGTCCGATAGTAATAGACTTTATTGCTTGTACGTGTAAATGCACGATACACATTTAAACCTACTTTGATAATAAAATTTTAATATGTTTTGGTATAGACGGGCATTCTTAGATAATTGCTTCGCCTCAATCGTTCCTTCTCTGAGTATGTTTCTTCATATCCATCGTATGGTGTGTAATTTGAAAGGAACGCGAACAAAAAAGAAGACGCCCGCGCAGGCGCAATCCCGGGACTCGTCAACACGTGTGGGGTACTAAATATCTTCTTTTGACGATTCCAATAACTTAACTTGTGGTTTGCCTCAAGTAGTAGTTACATAGATTATATTGTACATTGAATTGCGAAATGTATATACGATGTTAGACATAAAGAATATAGATAATTGGAGTCAAGATAGTTATAAAACAATGCTGAGGAAATTAAAAGCCCTGTATGCATTTTTTGTAACAATAGAAAAAACATCCAGCCTTTGAGTGATTTTTATTAAAAAAAAAAGATTACTTTTAAAACTTAGCGATAATGGGGTGTACGGGCCCGATGGCGCAGATGGTGTTGATTTTGTCTCGTACGCCAATGGTCGCCGGTTCAATCTCCACCCAGGACACATATTTATATGATGAATATTTGTGTTTGTGTGAGTCTAGGGTTATATATTTAAGTATTATATTTGTGATTCCCCTGCTGTCTGATGACTGGAATACAAGTGCTTTGAGTGACTTATCTCGGAGTCAAGTCAATGTTTTAGATGTAGTGTGGTTATATTATTATTATAAAGTTTAAATTATAAAAAGTAAACACGTAAGTGTAGGAAAATATTTAGAATTATTAGAATAGAAATGTAATTAAATATATAGCAATGCATCAAGTTGGTTAGATGAGAATCGTTGGAGATAATAATTGGGGGTCTGGGACCTGTAACACGGGTCTCTGAGCCTACACGGGCACTAGTCTCCCACGAATGATTTATATCTTTATATGTACATAACATTTGTAAGCCTGTATTACAAGTTATCATTTGTGGAGAGAAAAATAAAGAATTTATTTATTTATTATCTTGACTCCACGCCGCACCCACGAAGATGAGTCGCCACTTGTTATAACTGTCGCCGAGTCACTGCCGCTGCGCGCGCGCATTCATTGCATAACGCACATCACCAGTCAATAAACGTGTTATTAAAATACATATATTAGAATACATTACCACGCAGTATACGGACGAAACGCATTTAAATTATTTCAATATATTCAAAGTCAGAAAGGTGATGAAAATAATTCAATGATTATGGCCGTGAGATACCAGCAGAGTAGAATAGTACATCCCCCATTATCAGGTGTCGTAAGAGGCGACTAAGGTATCTAAAACTACAGGTGGCGGTATATCCACCCGAGTATATAAAGTCGCTCAAATGCAACAGGGTGGGGATGGGCGGCAGCATCCCAGCCGACAGATGGAGGTATATAAATAGCGAATGGGCTCCTAGCTCCACCTAGAGTATTATTTTTATTAAAATTATTAAATTAATGTAAGTAAACATGTTAATCATATCAATTGTTCCCATACCGCGCTGGGCAATTGCAGAGCGCAGCTTTCCCGACGGGGATGCTGCTGCCCATCCCCGCACTGTGCATTTGAGCCACACTGTGGGATGGATATACAGCCATCTGCCGGTTTTTGTACCTTACGACGCCTATTACGACACCCGATGAATGGGGGGTGCTATTCTACTCTGCCGGTGCCTGACAGCTTTTGCATCACCGATAGCAAACTAACTTATTTTTAGGCAACTAAAGGACCAAGAGCAAGGCTTTAAACGAAATTGACTGAGTATCGCACCGTTTCTTTGTTGTCTCGTCTTTCGTGTTACAGAACTCCGTACTATTAATGTAATGTAATGGTGTATCAAGAAAACATTATAACATCTGTCTGCACAAACAAATGAAGTCATTACAGCCCAACCGCAGAAATAGGAAGCCGATCAAGTAATAAAACATTAAACTAGATCAACTGACTAGAATGTCACTCACAGTATTGAGAAATGTTTCCGCATGTTGATAAATACCATTTCATATCAAGATTAATTATCATTTAGATGTACTGGCAGAGTAGAATGGTACCTCCCCATGTACCAGGTATCGTAAACCTAAACCGACAGGTGGTGGTATATCCACCCGAGTATATAAAGTACCTAGCTCAAATATCATTGAGCGGGGATGGGCAGCAGCATCTCAGTTGTGAAGCTACGTCCTACGATTGACATCACGCTTGTCCAGCGGCAATTATGGGCAAATTACCCATTTCTTGGGAGGTCTATGTTCAGCTGTGGACGTTTTTAAGGCTGCCATGACGATGGTAATGATTAAACATAGCATGTCCAATGCTCTAAGTCAGCCTTGACAAGAGATATAGGGATATATTTGGCCATCATGGGAAAACTGGTGCCTATCCCCCCCTCTGCTAAAACTTTGATATTTCAGTCACTACCAATTTTTTTTGCAGGTTCCTATCTAGTAAACCTACAGCAAACTTAGTTTTAAGACTCGTCTAGTGCCGGCAGACTAGATTAAGGTAAAATTAATGATTTATGTCTTAGCTAAGTCGTCCCTGATGACCCTTGGGTGATCAGGGACGACTCTATTATAAATGTGTATTTAATAACTTCCTGCTTAGAAAAAACATCATATCCGCAAAACGTCCACTGCTGGACATAGGCATCTTCAAGTGATTTCCGATAGGATCGATCGTATGGGTCCTGCGTCCAGCGCGATCCTGCGGTTTTAATCATATCGTCTGTCCACCTTGTGGGTGGACGCCCTACCCTGCGCTTGCTTGTACGTAATCTCCATTCCAGAAACATAAAAATAGTAATGTATTTTATTTTGTTGGAGATTTATTATACGAATATATATGTATTTGAGTTAGATATCCCGCCATCTATCGGTTAGGATACCTCTGTTAACTTTCAGTGCGCGTCAATAATTCTCTAGCCAGCTTCGCTTACATGAGGCAGGCGGCGACGCCGGCCACAAATAGCGAAGATGACACCGTGGGAACCTGTCGTCACGCGCGCGAATGTTATCAAATTGGATGGTAATGCGCGCTAGTGGGAAGTGCACGCTAATGCAACGGGCGGAGGTGCGAGCCGCGTCGCCGCGTCGCCGCGTCGCCGCCTCGCGGAGAAGTCCGAGGAGAGGCGCGGCGCGAGTAATGCACGATCGAGTAACTGGTTTTAAATGACTTTTTTATTCTGCTATGCGGGTGTTGTGAATGGACCGCACTTTTTGTGTTCATTATTGTGAATGACATAAAATTTTGTTGATTTCTCAATCACCACCAACACCTTAACTTTTTGATTACGGACATTATTCTGTAAATAGAATATAGAAGATAATTTTCTCCATGTTATTAGTTTTTTTTTACGGAAACTAACTGATCTTACTTTATCTGCGCAGTAGTTGTCGTGGTTACCGGAAGAACGATTTTTGTTACTCATCGTCTCATACATTGTCCTGACTCCGTTGTAAGTCGCTTAAATCACTTGTGTAACGGAAATGAGACAGCAGAAGATAATACTTGAATACATATTTGCCGTGAGGTACCAGCAGAGTAGAATAGTACTTCCCACTACATCAGGTGTCGTAAGAGGCGACTAAGGTACCAGAACCGACAAATAGCGGTATATCCATCCAAAACAGTGTAGCTCAAATGCACGGGGTGGGGGTGGGCACCGGCATCTCCGTCCCGTACCCAGCACGGAAGTAATGGGCGAAATTCCCTCTTTCTTGGGGAGACCTATTTCCAGCAGTAGACTTTCAATGGCTGGTACGATGATGATATATTTTTAACACCTCAAAACAGGCCAAACACGAATAACACCATATAAATATTTGTCCTGGGTGGGAATCGAACCCACAAACATTTTGCGCACAAGATAGGATCACTACCATTACGCCAACGGGCCCGTCGATGTACCTCTGCCTGTACTAAGTGTAGCAAGAGCCACCTGACGCCAATCCTGTAAACTGAAGAAACAATGTCACATTTAACCAGTAGTTTCACTGCCTCTATCACGATCCAAACGGGAACACAGCTCCTTGGCGGTAAAAATAGGTAAGAGTAAAGTACCAATGCAGACGACCTTTCTAAGAGGTCTACTTCATGTAAAATACACACATACATCACGTCTGTATGCATACCTCTCTTTCTTCCCTTACTTGTATTAGTCCTTTTATACACGATCGGTTATTCTTGATACTTTTGACCTGGTGCTTCTTTAATACCTCATCTGCCTGGTTAAAGTCGGTCGTTTCCGTCCTATACCGTCCGTTTTCGTACTATACCAACTTTTATATTCAATTTGAATGCTTGTGATAATAATGTGCATTGTGTTTTTGCGTGTGTAACCGTCGTCAAACACTAAACATTGCCAGCAGCACTCACGCAGGCATTACTCATGTACAACAATAATGATCGATTGTCCGTTTTTACACGATCTCATCTGGCAATTAGAGCTACCATTGTGGCAGTGGCCCTTTGGCGAGCTTTTTGCTGTTTGTATTCTCACACCTAGGGGCGACCAGCTCGGGAGAACTTGTGAGACTCGTTATAGATTACTCTATCATCATCATGCCAGCTATAAGACATTACATGTGGTAGACCTTATACAAAGGTCGCTTGCATTGGTACCTCTCTTTTACCTAATTCTACCGTCAATCAAATTGCAGTGTTCGCATTGCTGAGTTTCGGTTTGAAAGGTAAGAGAGGCAGTGAATTTACTGACGTGATATTCTTATGTGATAACGAGTATAAGGCGTGCAGGGACGCACACTATCACGCGTACTGTATACCTGTTTGTCGACCTGATCAAATAAAAAAAAACTTCATCAATTTTCAGAAATACTGTTCCCCAAGAATTTTCCTATAATGCCAGTTTTATGCAGCCTGCATCCAGCACAATTCGGCCGTGCTCAAATCGTCTGTCCACTTTGCGAGAGGATATTCTACGCTGAGGTTTCCAGCCCGAGGGTGCCCATAGTAGAGCTTAAGGCAACGTCAACCATTTTATATTCTTGATTGAGACGGTACACAATGTAATAGAAACGTCGAACAGAAAATGCATATTTTTATATAATCCGCGTTTTAAAGCCGTTCAAAAATAGTTTTATTACAAAGTTGTGAGACAAGATGGCCACCGTAGCGGTTGCTTTCCCAGCGCGCGCGGTCGATGCCCGCGATTGTCTATTATCTATTACTATCGTTGTCTATGCTCATTCATTCGTACAGGCCGCTTGTTAGAACGCCACGCTACTGAGTTAACGATTTACAACCCTGAAAGAGAATACTGAAACATATATGATTTATTCATAAGAAAACATTTACCATTATGGATGTATCATACAGAAAACAGAGTTTGTTTATCATCATCTAATGAAATAAGTGTAGTAAAAGCGGTTCGAGTACCGGAATTAATAGATGGCGATATATCAATCCGAAACAGCGAAGTTGTATTTAGCAAAAGAGTAGCGAGGGATTGGCAGATGATCTATGACGGCTACCCAGCATTATACACGCTGGTGGTACTGATCCATTTTTTTACGGTACAGGTTCGATCCACACCCAGGACAAATATTTATATGATGATATTTGTGTTTGTTCTGCGTCTGGGTGCTAAATATTTGTAATTTAAGTATTATATTTGTGATTATTCTGTTTGTCTGGCGTCCGTAGCACACTCGACATATCTCGGAATCTGGTCAATGTATGAGATATTGTGTTAATTTATTATATGATTTTACGGGGTCAGATGGTAGTAATCCTATCTAGAGCACCGTGTGTCATGGGTCAGTAAAAATATTTTTCGGTCAGTAAAAATATAACCGCATACGGCTTCCCATACCAAAAACAACCGACATCGATCCATACAAACTACAAAGACGTAGTGTAATTTAAGTCTATAGTCAATTCTAGTTACGTAACAAAAACAAAACAATACGAGCAATGGCCCGGCGGGCGGCGGCGGGGGAGGGGGGGGGGGGGAGCGAAAAGTTGCCGGCAGCGGCGTGCGTAGTACGCGACAATTAGGGGCGCACTTTCTCCTGCATCGGTTTTGGATGCCTTAAGATATAGAGCCTCGGAGTACCGGTAGATCAGAATGCAACACCGCGATTGACAGATGGCGGTGTATCTATCTGAAACAGCATCCTGTCCCCATGCTCTGAAACTGTCGCCACCCATTTATGAGTGACATTTCTTTAAATAAAAAAGCAGCGTTTCACTTTATGTGAGCTGCTTCTCTTACTCGTGTGGAAGTTTTTGTCCACAGGTATAACGATAATGATGATAGGTAGACATGAGTAACCAGACCACTGGTAAGCCTGACCTAGCAAAGCTACCGTACGCCTGACCCTACAGTGCAAGGGGTCTCAAAGTTCAGAGGCCTTTTTATCCTTTGCCAGCATAAGATGGAATTGCTTTATCTTACATTTTTCCCCGAATGATCGTTAAAAGGAATATTGGTGTAATTCCCACTGATATTAAACAGAAAGCGTAAGAAGCGACTAAGGTACCAGAACCGGTGTTACATACGTCAGACAAAAAGTATAATACTCAAAGACATATATTAAACACCCAGACACAGAACAAACACAAATGTCATCAAATAAATATTTGTCCTGGGTGGTTATCGAACCCACGACATTTGGCGCACTAAAGTACGCAACAATTAGGAGCGCCCTTTCTTCTGCATCGGTTTCGGAAGGCTTAAGATCGATAGCCTTGGTGTAACGGCAGATGAGAATGCTACCTCTTTTATAGCGAATACTGCACTACAATCTGCACCATCGGGTCCATGTAATTATCATACCAGCCATTGGAAGTCATTGCTGGACATGAGCCTCTCCAAAAAAGTAGTTTTAATATCCATAATTGCCGCACTGGGCAAGCGTCTTGGCAATCGAAGAGCGCAGTTTTTGCGACGGGGTTGTTGCTGTCCATCACCCTCCTCTGCATTTGAGCTAAACTGTTTTAAAAATATATACCGCCATCTGTCGGTTCTGGTACCTAATTCGCCTCTTTCAACACCTGGTACAGGGGAAGCTACTATTCTACTCTGCCGGTACCCCACGGCCTGATTGTATACTAATTACCTATAGAGACGGAGCACGTGAGAGCATCCCGGCGTAGAAAGCTGGAGGCGCGGCGCGCGCGCTCGCCAGGCCACGCCGGCCCTCGGCGACGCGACGTACGGATGGTTATGAAAATTACTCGGAAATTCTAATTTCTACTCGGTGAAAGCTCGCCATTTCCTCCGATACATTCAATCATTTCTATATAATTGGCTGCCTGATTAACAACTTACTTAAGATGTTTTTTTTATTTTTGAACGAGGGAAGTGCAGTTTGATGTTGTTGATACATAAGTGAATACTTGTTATCATCATTATAACAGCTGTAGAATGTATACAGCTGGATATAACCCTCTAGAGAGGGAAGATACCCATGATTAACAATATAAATATTAAAAGTACTTTTGTCTGTCTGTTTCATTTACAGGTTAACTGGTAAACGAAACCCTATGGAAGAAATGAAGCTAATTTTGAAATGAAAACGCAGGATGTGATAAACAATGAAGTCCATGCATGCAAAGGCGAAAAGGTTGTATACAATATAGTGTGCACAATGTAATATTTTTATTATCATGATGAACATAATATATTTGTACGTGTATGTTTATTTAAAAATGAGTAATTTAATATTAAAAATAATATTTACTAGCAAATAATGGTGACTGCGCTACCGATGTGCTACCGAGACATAAGACGAATTACGACGACATAAAAATTTTTCCGAGTGTTCTTATCACACATCTCTTTAATGTTGTAGGTAAGTGCGGAATCGAAAAAAACTTGATATCACGAGCATCTATAGACTTACTATCTCGCGGACTGCGATCCGACTTAGCGTAATAAAATAAAAAACTAAAGGCTATAATGTTATTTTTTAAGATTATTTTCTCACTAATAAATATCATCTCAGATATAGTTAAGTATAATGATCAATATCAATATATAGTTGACCAAAGAAATTTTCAGTTAGGTACAATAGCTGGTACGTGGCGGACATTTAACAATTAACGTCTAGAAATAAAATAAAAGAAAATCCCACTACATCTCATACACTGACCTGTATCCGTAATAAGTCGCTTAAAGCACTTGGCGTCAAACAACAGAGAAATCACAAATATACAACTTAAATACATATTTAACACTCAGATACAGAACAAACATAAATATTATCATATAAATATTTGTCAAGGGAGGAAATCAAACCTACGACCTTTGACGCACAAGACAGGACCACTACTATCTGCGCCATCGGGCACGTCAAAAATGTACATTAAAAATCAGAAATTTATATTGAACTTAAACGTCATTTTCATTAATATAAGAAATGCCAACTCTAAAGTGAAAAGATTATTTGAATCCTCTCAACTCGACTGCTTGTGCGATCGTGTATACATGTGCTTGTTCTTTCACCACTAAACTAAATTCCATTCTCTCATTTGTTCAAACTTCAATCCAAAGACAATGCTCGGGAAGTCTCACGGACATAATATACGCTACAAATGTCAAATATTACCGAAGGCATTTGCTAAGTGGGGGCGTGTCAACCGACAACTGTGCCGACAGCTCTTATTCTCGTAGAAGCTCAGCGATGCCCAAACATTATATTGCTTCAAAAATACTTAATTATTATATATTATTTTTTCTACCCCTAAAATGATAGTCAGAGATATTATTCATCTATCTATTCTTATGTCACTTACCTCTCTCACCCTTAAAACCGGAACACAGCAATGCGAATACTGCTATTTTATAGGTAGGTGAGGTTTATAGGTAGGATTGCCAACGACCTATGTATGACCTACCTCATGTGAACTTTCTCTAGTGATCGCATTTATCCCTCATTTCCCAGAACTTTCATTAATCATCTCTTTTATGCTTGCATACCTTTTCTATTTATTTTTTTTAATTTTATATTTCTACAGAAGATTAACTTCATGTTTATTTAATATGGTAAGCAAATAAAATAAATAATTCATTATTATTTACTTAGTAGATGCCACAAAAAATTGACGAAAATATTTTAAAAATATATTAGGGTTTAACAACCCTTACCACTTAGGGTATGAAAAATAGATAGTTGCCGATTCTCGGACCTACAGATGCATATAAAACTTCATAGGTATCGGTCAAACTATTTTGAAGGAGTATGGTAACTAACAGTGTGATACGAGAATTATGTATATTAGATTCAAGGAGACGGCGATAAATTTATTTTTATAAATACGGAACTCAGCGCACGGCTTTAGGCTGAAAGCTGTCAATCAATCGAGGAAGTCAGAATGCCAATTGCAGTCGACATCGTCAACTAAACAGACCGTCAATTAGCAAACATGTTACGATACGCAACAGGTTCTCAATCTTATTTCAACCCACGCCAAGTCATGATCGAGGTAGAGGTTAAAATCGATTGAATGTACATCATTAATTAAAGTAAAGCACATCTAAGCTTGAGTAATTTAAAATATATTTTAATCATATACAAAAGAAAATACAATAAACAAACATATGCAATCTATATTTAATTATATATCTTTGTTCGATTATTGCATCAATTTTATAATATTTGTAAAGAGGCGTCATAAGAAGGTATTAGAACATAAATTTATAATTATAATTCACACACATTATTTTATATATTGACCAGATTCCAAGATAAGTCGCTTAAAGCACTTGTGTTACGTATATTAGACAACGAGAACACATACAATATTTAAATATATACTTTTAACACCTAGACACAAAACCAAGATTAATATCATCTTTAGGCGTACAAGACAAGACTTTTTTTATTTGCATGTTGCATATTGTTTTATTTATTAATCACACGCTCTTCTCCTAAACTACTTAGCAGATAATCTTGTAATCAGCAGAGTAATCTAATATTTTCTAACATTAAGGTAATATAGGTTACGAACCCCCCCCCCCTCCAGTCTCGATCTAATTAAATCTATATATTATTTTTATTTGATAGCACTCCCGAGATTAACTTTAACTTCTGATTGAGCACTGTATTGCCCACAGAAAGCTAAGTCGTAAGTTTGAGAAACGCTGCACCGTAGTATTATAACACTGCCCTAAAGTGAACTGCTCATAAGGCACGGTCACATTACGTAATACGACTCACGCATGTTGATTGGTTTAATGTTTATTGATTTCCTTCTTTCTTTTGGTCACAAACAACGCAACTTATCGCAACCCACTTTCATTCGACCACGGTTATGATATCGTTACATAACGCATTCATATGATAAGAATATTAAATGCAATTCCAACCTATAGTAGCACTTATATGATAGACTAGCAATGGCCCGCGGTTTATCCGCGTAGTTCCAGTTACTATAACAATACAGCAGCAAAATATAGTTAATGTTTATGGCTGATAATGTTTATTTTTATCAGGGAAAGAGATCTGAAAATAATTTTGTGGTTTTCAAGTTTATTCGTTACACACGCACAAAATAAAAAGTATGCGACTTTATGTTTCATTCTAGGTATGAATCGCAGATTTTTGGAAAATATATATATATTAATAGTACTATATTTGTAACGGTGAAATATTAAAATTGGTCAAGAATATTTTGAATTAAATCGTACAAAACATAGATACAATTAAACCATAATTTTAATTCAGACATCTGTTAGATAGTTGACACTCGATCATCCACCCTATTAG
>JACJUM010004390.1:1074911-1115298 GCA_020976665.1 Heortia vitessoides
TTTTTAGCAATTTGAAAGCACTCTCTCCGAGCCCATCCCAATGCGGCACAAGATGAGCGGACTAGAATAACAACAAGCTAACTGTAACCAGGCGACAGTGAAACCGAGCCTAAGGCCGGCGCGCGGCGTGCCACCGAGACTGATATGATGCTAACATCAACATCAACATAAAGCTAAGCTTTATCGCAAAGCGAATGCTAGGGTGGGACATAACTCACAGCACGAGTTACAAATACGCAACACCACAACTAAAACTTATTACACGAGCATCTTCAATTACCAAAATTATACTAGAATAATAATAATATAATCATTTCTACGACTGAGGTCATCCTTAAAAGCCTCTCCAACAGTCTAGAAAGATATTAAAGTACCCACTGACATCACACTCCAGAAAGCCGCAATTTTAAATATATGCGGGACTGTAAGAAAGTTCTTGTAAGGAGATGAAATATCATAACTCACTACAAACTGCATTTTACTCGACCGCGGCCAACGAGCTGTGACAAAGTAACACCGAACATAATAATAATAAATTCCCACAACATCTCATATATTGTCCTGACTTCGTGGTAAGTCACTTAAACACTTGTGTTACGGACGGACAGACAGACAGACAACAGAGGAATCACAAATAAACCACTTGAACACACCCAGTTACGGGACAAACACAATACCATCATATATTTTATTTGAATTCATCACCGAAGTATAGAGTAAGTACATTTACCACCGAAGTGGATGTGATTTCCATTTGCTTGTTACATTTCAATTGTTGTACTTGATAAATCTCACTTGTTTTCTCCACATTAATCCGTCGAACGATTTATGAATACATTATGATATTGGTATTGTTTTATTACTTGACATGCAAGCAGTTATTAAATCTTGTCACATTGGTTTGCATTGCTTTTATTTATCACTGTAACACCGTACACTTTTTCATCAATATAAAACGAATTATACCAAATAGTGGAAGCGATTACAAAATCTGTTTGGATGTTTCTTTGACATTTAAATTTTGTGTTTAATTTAATGATGTTTAAATTTTGCCGAATAATATATCCTTTGTCAATGAAATCGGTGCCTCCTGAGATTAGTGGAATATTGAAACTTTTACATTCGTTTTCGCACAGAGTTGACCGTCAGCTACTCAGGTCAGCAAACGTCATGTGGAGACACAGCCTAAACCGCGCTCGCTGAATATTTATATCGGCGAGAACAGAGAGCTTGCCAAACCCGTGCCCTACTGGGAAGTGGCACGCCGCGCGCCGCGCGCCGTGCAAAGATAATTATGTTAAAGATGTGAAATAGGCATGTCGCTGTATTATAAACAGTGTTTAGAGAGTGGACGTGACTTCGTTAATGGATCGCAATGCGAAAATCTGTTACACTTTGGCCAGTTCGAGTTTTACAATGTAGGTGTGCTACGAAAACATTTACTAGTTTTCATGTGGAAATTAGCCGTGAGGTGCCAGCAGAGTGAATGGTTCTTACTCCTTTACCTGGTGTCGTAAGAGGTGACTGAGGTATCGGAACCGACAGATGGTGAATCCATCCGACACAGTGTTGTTCAAATGCATAGGGCGGGGATGGGCAGCAGCACCCTCTTAGCGAAAGCTACGCTCAGCAATTGCTAACACGCTTGTCCAGCGCGGCAATTATGGGTAAAATTCCCCGTTTCTTAGGGAGGCCAAGCAGTGGACTTCCAATGGCTGTTATGTTGAATGGTCGCTATGGGCAAGTGTGGTGGCAATCGCAAAGCGTAGCTTCGCGATGGAAAAGCTGCTGTCCATCCGCACTCTGTTGTATTTGAGCTAACACTGTTTCGGATCAATAAATAAGTCCTTGAGCTCACGTCCACCTATAAAAAAGCTTCTTGCAGTAGGAATATCCAAAATAGCTGATAAAGAAAATTAAAACTTAAATAAAACTACAGTAAAACACGATTAAAGTCGTTTAAACAAATAAAAAAGTATTATTATGAATAATTGAACGCATAAATAATAGGAAATATTACCTTTGAAGTTTCAGTTAAAACGAATTACCCATTATTATTTATATGTCAATAAGTATTCCAATAAATGAATTACTTTATCCCACGTTACAAGCGTCCATTAAAGCAGGTCCCATTATAGGGCAAACAAACAAACCGGCCCAACGAGCGAATAGCGACCCAATGCGTCGACAATTAACGTCCATAATGGAAAGCGACGCGCGTATGTCGGGCACACGCCACAACCTGTCACCTGCGCCCGCGCCGGAATGCGGGCCAAGGATGGGGCGTTGACCCGCGACGTTTTACTTTTATTAATCCTGCGCGCGCGCCAGCGTTTATTTAGTGTGGAATCGATCGATGTTAAGTCTTGTTGTATAATGTTTATAATGATTACTTTTTGCGTACTGTTTTCTTTACTAATATCATTGAAGAGATATATTTATCTCTTTGTTTTTTGCTCTTTTCCTTTCCCGAAATAACCAAAATAATTTTGAGCCGCGTACTCAGATTAACTGTAAAAATATTGTATTAAGTAATTTTTTACTCTCTATTAGTACACATCAATAAAATAGAAGTGGTCGTCCGTATTTCCAATTTAACGGCTTGATGTCTGTAAATGCATAAGAAAGTAAATGCGAAACTGACATAAAGATTTTTTTTTACCTTGTCTGTCTGTCTGTTTATTCCTGAAACGGCTTGATTGATTTTAGCGGGACTTTCACTGGCATATAGCTGATGTTATGAGGCGTAACTTAGGCTACTTTTGTTATTTAATATACTCATGAAACCACGCGAGTCAAACCGTGGGACGCTGCTAGTTAAGACTATTTTCTTTAGGTATAACATTCTGCCAATTTAGAAATTGTACAGTAGAATGGTCTCAAATTATTAATTACAATCAATTAATACTTAGCTTTTAATTATCTTGTATAATTTCAAAATGGTACAAGTTGACACTAAATATTTTTGTATTATCATTTGTGAATTGAGGCATATATTTTAATTCGCAAATATAATTTTAGCAACATTGGTTGGTCAATGTATCACGTTTCGTCCACGACATATATCGTGCCTTAAACAATCGCACATGGCATTTAAAATATCATTTTATATTGCTTCCGTTAATGAAATAATACCGAACAGTGACAAAACAATTTACTCAATGATCATTGAAATCCAGTTTTACACGAGTCTTGACGATAATGAAATCTGACTCCGTGATAAGTCACTTAAAGCACTTGTGTTACGGATTTCAGACAACAGAGAAATCACAAATATAATATTTAACACCCAGACACAGAACAAGCTTAAATAAATATTTGCCGTGGGTGGAGTTTGAACCCACGACGGCGCACCATCTGCCATCTGATCACTACCATCTGCGCCATCGGGCCCGTCAATGCTTTTCACTCCTTAAACGGATACACATTTCCTCATAATATTTTCTTATATTGTTGCGTTCACTATCCTTACTCCTAGCCTACTCAGCTGTGAAATGTGCTGCATGCTGTACAGACATGCATGCAAATATATATATTTCAGACGTCAGAGAGACTAAACAGAGATAAATATTTTAATCACACGAATTACCTGTACCGTTATCGAAAGAGAATCAGAAACATGAGTAATGTATGTCGATAGTTCGGCAGGTCAGTGAGCGGACCCGAATCTTGGACCCACTCGGCTAGTCCGCTCGTAACACCAATAACCACAACTGAGCTCTGCGTGACCGGTCAATATTGGTTTATATGACCTCAATCCTAATTTTTTAAATATAACGGTTGGTATATTTTTCTCGAGATTAAAATTCACTTTCTTAGCTCCGCTGCCTATTTGAATATTAATTGAGTCGATGCATACAAGGAAGTTATACTATTTTACGACTTAAACATAACGGAATCCGTATGAACTGATAAAAACCTCTGAAATTTGAATATAACACGCTTTTTTATTAACATTCAATATTTACTTCACAGTTTTATAAGTTATTTGTTTCATAGCCCGGTTCATGTCCGACAATTTTTCAGGCTATTTTTTGCAACCTACCGACTTGCCTGCGGGATACCGGCAGAGGAAAATAGTACCAGGTGTCGTAAGAGGCGACTAAGGTACCAGAACCGACAGATGGCGGTATAGCTATCCGAGACAGTGTAGCTCAATTGCACTGGGTGGGAATGGGCAGCAGCATCCCCGTCGTGATAGCTGCGCTCTGCGATTGCCAACACGTTTGCCCAGCGCGGCAGTTATAGGCAAAATTCCGCCTTTTTTGGGAAGGCCTGTCCAACGGTGGGCTTTCAATGCTAATTATGATGACCTACCTACTTACATAAAAATAGTGAAATCTTCTTATCACTTATATTACTAACCGTGGTATTATAAAAAGTAAATAATAAATAACGCGAACCCTGATGACTATTCTGCGGAACCCACTTTGGGAATTCCTGGCTTGCAGTATAGTTTCCCAAAGTGTATTTATGCTTTGATTACGACGAGGAGTAGGTCCGAGTAGGTTATACCTCCTTATGTACCAGTTCTCATAAGAGTTGCCTGAGGAACCGCACCTAGCAGATGGGAATATATCCATCCGAACAATAATGCTTAACAAAGCCAGGATGAGACGTTTTTCTGCCTAAAAGAAAAAAATATTTTTTCTTTTTTCTTTCTTTAATTTTTATTGTCTTTTGCTTTCTTTCATTTACTCTGTATCTTTATGTGTGTTTTAAATATTTATTTAACATATACGAATGTTCGCATTGTAAATCACTAAAAATAATGTTCTACAAAAGTAATTATTTTGTAAAATATTTGTTACAATACAAGCTTGATGGTTTTGCGTATTGCACAACTTAACCGTTAGCGAATTTTTTGCAGTAAACTTACTAAAGCAATTTAAATTTAACAAAATCAAAATAAAAAACAAATAAAACAACAAGCAATTAAACTACAAATTCACGATATCTTCAAGCAATAATTTTATCACGATTATTAATAAAACTATATCTATTTCAACATGGTATTTAATCTGAGATAACGGTCCATCATACCAGCCATTGGAAGTCTACTGCTAGACATAGGCCTCCCCAAGAAAGGGGTAATGTTGCCCATAATTGCCACGTTGAGCAAGCATATTAGCAATCGCAGAGCGTAGTTATCACGACGGCGATGCTGCTGCCCATCCCCACCCTCAGCATTAGAGCTACACTGTTCCGAATAGATATACCGCCATCTGTCGGGTCCGGTATCTTAGTTACCTCTTACGACACCAGGTAGAGGAAGGAATTATTCTAATCTGCCGGTACCTCTCAGCTAGGTATTTCTGTTGTGTCAATATAACTTAACAATATTGAACAAACTACAACAATCAACACGTAACACAGCATGTAACACAGACACATCACCGACCACCGATCAATCACCGATCAAGCTCGCGGTCGGGGCCGCCAGCCGCCACGATTTGAACCATATCCGTATCTATCAATCTGTATCTCTTTGATCTAACTTGCTTTTTACATACGAGGAGGTTATTTACAATTCGGATTGCATTGCTTAATACGACTAGTGTGTCTGCGTGTTCATCCCCCTTCAGCGTTAATTATAAGAATGTTTGATTTTATAGCTGAATACTTCAAGTAGTGTCTGATTATTATTAAAGGAAATGGTAATTTTTCGTAATATTTAGTTAAAATCACCGTATGAGTTATGAGTCGTACCTTACATTTGCGGTAATAATTTAATTTTTATCTATAAATTGTGTCTAAATAGTGATATTACTATATTTTATTGTTTTTTTCTGTTTTATTATTTGCTATTATAAAGCAAAAATATTGTGCCCAATTATATTTAAGGCACTTCTATCGATAAATTTATAAAACAATAACTCATTATTATTATTATATAATCTCATTAGTAGCTGACAGCACTTGCCTTACGGATTTCATTTTCAACAAAGGAACTACGAATACAATACCTAACTAATGAAATAACATCTATATAAAATTTAACATCTCGAGACAAAATAACACAACTTTTCATTACATAAATGTTTAACCTGGGTTGGGATCGAACTTGTGGCCCTTTATACATAAGAAAGAGACACCACCGGGCCAATAAAATTTAACATAGCATGATAATCTGCAATACAAAAATTTTAGTCAAAAGTAAAAAGTAAATTACTTTCTACAATTTTCTTGTATTATGGTCGTTCAGGTATGTTAGGTTCGTTAAAACCTCCTTGTTGCTTTCAAACTCAAGCATATTACTGCGTTAATACTTTTAAATATGTTGTTATTAAGACTTTTCAGGTATCTGGCAACCCTAGGCTGGATCATCCGCTCAGGTAGCGGATCGCTTTTTGCGCTCGTTCCGCTCTCTTACGCGCGCCGAGGCGGCACCGCGCTCATAAATAACCCATTGTTATTATTGGATGCACAATCTTATCTCTTCTAATATAATATTACTATGTACACAATCTATAAATATTTCACGCATTTTTGTGTTTATGTATGACTAGCAGCGCCCCGCGGTTTCACCCGCGCTAATTTGTACAACAAACCTCTTTATTATCAGTGAACATTGATACTAACTTTGCACCCCGCTTTTACCCTTTTAAGGGAGGATTATCGAAAATTCAAATATTTAATTATTATTCGAAATCAACATATTTTATTTTGCACGTATTTTATAACTTTTAATAAAGAACAGCAAAGTTTCATACTTACTTTGAACCCTAGATTTACCCGCATAGAGAACGAATTTTCACTAAACGTTATAAAGTTACGGCCCTGCGTTAATATGTCAGACAGTTTCTCCTTTTATACATACAGATTCATTCATTACATATAAATAAGGTACTGCAGGAGTAGAATAATACCTCTAGTTAGTTACCTCATACTATCCCTGTACCAGGTATAGTATGAGGCAACTAAGGTATCGGAACCAACAGATGGCGGTACATTTAGATAATCTATCTACCCGAGATAGAGTATCTAAATTTATACATACCGTCGCGTAGCTACGTTCTTTGATGTCCAGCGCGAGAATTTCGGCCAAAACTCCCCCTTTCTTGGGCAGGCCTATGTCCAGCAGTAGACGATTTAAAGCTGCTATGATAATGATGAGTTTAGCAACCTTAATATTTGTTGAATAACTAAGTAATATTCTTACGCTTGGCGATTTCTTGATAATAAAAAATAATCTCAAAATATTGCCTTGAATAGTACGGAAGTGTGAAATTTTACGTATTTAAATTTTATTTAAAATATACGCCCCGGCCTCTGCATATATAACTAACTATGTACTTGTTTTTTTTTTAAATACCTTCAATACTTATACCATATTTATTAGAACCAGAACAAGCCTAAACGTCGAGACAGCTGGCAAATTTTTTTTAAACTGTTCAATAATGTTGTTTTTCTAACTAATGCCAATTAGAAAATGAATGTAAAATGAAAATGTATTACATTGGTGTGCACGTATTTAAATATGTATTTAAATGTGTGACTTGTGATTCCTCTGTTGTCAATTGGCTGAAATATAAGTGCGACTTATCTCGGAAATAAGTTAATGTATCTGACCTTGTGTGAATGTATTTGTATTACAAATAATTGTCACGAGATTTATTTTTAATGAGTTCTGGATCTAATCCGTGTCCTTTCGCATTTCAGGAGGGCTTTAAGTCAAGTCGCCAAGTGCCATCAAAACTTCGTCCAATGTAGAAAATTGCATAAACTTTTATGATTATTAAGACAAACCATTTTTAAAACGTTAAAATTGCACCATAATGGATTACGTACATTTTCCAACTAATGTGCATTCGTATGAATTATGCGTCACTCTCTTATGATAATACAATCTATTTCTATGCAAATCTGGGCGCTTCGCTACTTCACACTTTCCCAGCCACAACTATAATTGCGAAAATTAAAGAGCGTTTTGATAAACGCCATTTAAATATACCGTTAACACAGGTAGAGAAATGATTTCAGTAATTACACAGTGGCTCAGTATTCAATCAAATATCTAAACAATATATTGAAGCCATGACGTACCAGCAGAATAAAATAGTATCCCCCACTGCAGCAGGTGTCGTAAGAGTTGAATAAGGTACCAGTACCGAAAATAGCGGTATACCCATCCGAAACAGTGTAGCTTATATGCACAGGGCGAGGCAGCATTCCCGTTGTGAAAGCCGCGTTCTGCGATTGCCAACACGCTTGCCCAGCGCGGCAATTATGGAAAAAAAAACCCCACACTTGAAGAGGCCTATCTTCTGCATTGGACTTCTAACGGCTAGTAAGATGATAATGAAGTATTGGTAAATATAAAACTTCCACCTTAGCATTATTACAGTAATATAGAGCACTTATACATATATATATTGTAAACATATACAGTTAGACAGTAAATAAAAAGCCTTCCTCGCGAGGAAGTATTTACATGTCCAAAACTTCATCATTTTTGAGTTTAGAGAATTGACGAATGCAATGTTGAACAAAACTTCAAACGCCGGTGGGGGTTCCAATAATACCTACCATTAGGTGTTATTGGAACCCATTTTACCGTCTGGTGGTTGGCGTAAAGATCCTGCTAAACTTAGTTGTAAGATCCGTCTAGTGCCGACAGATTAGAATTAAAGTACGACACTCTATAACCTATTTGTTTAAATGACTCTTATAACACTGGCTATCGTGATCATCGGTCATTTGAGTAAAGTTGTAATTAGCAAATTTATACTCATAGATATTTTTTAGTTTTATTTGACGATTTGAAAATGCCTATGATATATAGAAATTTATTTACTTTGACTTTAAATATGTTATTAATCAGAATTTAACATATAAGTTGATAGTAAATATTAAGAAACTCATACAAAAAATCTATTGTCTTTCTACCTATTTAAATAAGAGTATTTTTTCATACCGGGTAAAAACTGGATATAAAAAGTCTTTGACTATGTAATTGCAATATATTCACGTTAGGATAAACCAATTTTTCAAAATGCAAAGTAGAAAATATTTGTTGCATTTAACAGATGCTCCTGTTAACACGCTTTTGACTAATTTCAAGTGAATGCCGATGTCTTGCATGAAGTTTTACGAGCCTTAAAATATTATTTTAGGAAAAAAGAAACTTTAAGCATTCACTGAAGCCACCAAATATAAAAAGTAATGGCACAGAAAATACGAGTGCTTAAATGTCACACAAATGGAATATTGCGTTCTAACATTATTAAGTTTTTCGTTAGAGTTCGTGCAGTTTCGTTCAGTGGTAGGTAACCAGGCTAAGCTTTTTGTCCTCATCGATGAGACACGCTGTACCTGATCTCTATTTGGATCAATGGTCCATATTTGGCAATATTTTTTTTACAAAAAAGTCTGATACTTTTGCTATGAGCCCTGAGTGATCACTGGTAGAAATCACAATCGATCTGTCAGTGAATTAACTTTTTGTCGGTCGATATTATCAGTTGTGTTCATTTAATTTTTTGGCGATGTTGAATTTTCAATCTATCCGGATGTCATTTAGTGCTCAGTTGACTTTACTACGTAGTAATCAAATACATTTTATTAATTATTTGTACTGCACATTGCGAGGTTGAGAAGTTGGCAAGGTAGAATGATGCCGCCTGGCCAGCGTCGGCTGCCATTCATTCATAAATCGTCGAGTAGATTTGTCTCTTTAGTTGCTATGTCTCCACTTAAATTGTACATATAATGTTTGTATTGTGTATGTATTAGTACTTTCTTTATTTATTATTATATATTTTTTGCACCGCTTTGTTCTGTTCTTCTGCTTTTCCATATGGTTGACTGGTAAGTAATGCCTATTCACATTAAGTCCGCCATAAGTACATCGATTTAAATATGTGCAAAAAGTTAAATGAAACTAATATATTTATCTATCTAGCAGAGGAGTCCTACGGATGATATGTCAATAATTTACGATAGTTTAACTTTGTTTTAATAATAAAGGCGCAAAAATTGTTTGACGGATCAGATGTAGTAGGTGGTAGTGATCCTACCTGTGTGACATTGTGTGAATTTATTTGTATTACTAATAATTGATAAGAAATATTTTTTAAGAAGGATCTAATCTGATTCCTTCCGCATTGAGGTAGAGCTTTAAGTCAAGTCACCACCATAGAGTATGGTGCGTGCGCCGGCGCGGTTTGTCGCTGCAGGAAGCGGCCAGTAATGCGGAACTGCGCCCGCGCCGTCCGCGCGCGCCGCTGTCTATACATATTCATGCGCAGCGCTCGCGTGGATAATCTCATGGAGGAATTTGGATTGTCTCAGCAAGACGTTTTCTTTATTACGTGTCCTTTTCTAACGTGATCGATGTGAAAGTGTGTTTGTTTGGTTTTCACTCCGACACCTCTCCGCGGTATAAAATTAGAGGAGATTAAATGTCAGACACAGCTTTATATATGTTTCTCTGCTCATTATTTAAGCTCTCCTACTACTGGATTTATTTATCCTTTTATATTCATATATATAAATATATATCAAAGTTAAGACACGGACAACGTTTGTCGAGTCACCTGCTAGTACTAATTTAAAATGGTTGAACGTTAAAAGGTTAAAGTTTTTAGTACAAAAGACATCAACGCGTGCACTCTTCGTTTACTTATTTTTTAATTAATAAAGTCTCAAACATATATTGACCTGACACCGTCGTAAGTCGCTCAAAGCACTTGTGTTTCAGAACCCAGGCAACAGAGGAATCACAAATATACTACTTAAATAAATATATTTATTACCCAGATACCGAAAAAAACACAAATATCATCATATAAATATTTGCTCTGGGTGAGAATCGAACCCACGACCTCTGGCTAAAGATAAAATCACCACCATCTGCGCCATCGGGCCCGTCAAATTTGCCATATTCTTTTTTTATTGTTTGTTTTTATCTATTCATTAATCACTTCACTAAAAAATGGTGAGAGTTGACCAAACCAGATCTCCCGCCATCAGATTTCTAGAACGTATTCGATTAAAGAATAATCATAAAAACTTGTAAGGTGTGAAATTAAGGAGTTATTCATTAAATATACTTATTCAAAAACAGCGCAATAAAAATACGTTAGCAATTTTAATTAATGAGAAAATACCCCGCGTTATCTGCTTACTGTCGCCAAATTATTAATTATTAAAATAACCGAGAGCCACAGTTTGTGCAGCAAAAAATATAACAATACTTACAAGTATTCATATTAGTGTTCTCACAGGCTGTGCGGGTGACGCAAGAGGTGTTGATGGTCGTTTTACGGTGCACATTGGAAATTGAAAGCTTGTTTAATATATTAATCTCTATGTATGAATCTAACACGTGGGCTGCTATATATTTTCAATGTGAACGTTCGTTACTTTTGTGCAGATAAATAGAAGTTATCAATTAGCTGTATTGAAAGAAAATACAAATATATAGTGTATATTGATCGTGTTATATGCCTTGGGGTACCGGCAGAGTAGAATAGTACGTCCCCTCTACCAGGTGTCGTAAGAGGTAATTTATTATTTATAGGTAATATTCATTATTAGATTGGAGGTTTGATGGCTTGACGCAACGCTAAAGCTAAACATACATGAACTGCCTATTTCCTGCCCGGGCAACATGAGACCATTGACTTTATTTACTTTGATCCCAACATGCTTTCCTTGCTTCTTCAACATTATTTAAGTCGTAAGGTGTCAGAAACAATTATTTCAGATCGTGGTACACAGAGACGTGCTTACGACGACGACGTGTAAAGTAAGAATGTCTTCTTAACGGAATTAGGCAAATGTCAAATTGCAGGGCGTGGATGAGTCACCTCACGACGTCCAAGAAGCCAATAATGATATAGTGTAAGTAAACTAAGTAAAACGTAGCAACTTTTCAAACTAAATATTAAATGTGGGAAACAATGAAAATATGTGGTGATAAAATTATAGTAGGTAAAAATTTTTAAACTCGTCTCCCGTGTCTTAAATTATCACTTTTATGTGGAATATAAGGAAAATCCATTTGTCTCAGGCGGCAGTATCAGGCGGGACTCAAATTTGCCTTGTCCTTTGCCGGGGTTCTGCACGACCGAGAGAGTACTTAATGCATAAATTATTTGCACATAAAGAAAACTGCACCATCGTGGTGCTCGTAGAATAGAAAGCAAGTAAGGGTAAATTCACACATATCATACGTTGACCTGACTCCGTGGTAAGTCACTTAAAGCGCTTGTGTTGCGGATATCAGACAATAGAGGAGTTACAAATATATTACTTGAATACATATTTTAAACACCCAGACATAGAACAAAACACGAATATCATCATATAAATATTTGTCCTGGGCTCAACTCATTATGTCCATCGAACCCACGACCCTAGATACAACGAAGATAAGGTGCACATAAGATCTGCGCCCAAATCTGGGCTTCTTAGCTACAAAATATTTTTTTATAAGCATTAAGTGTATCAATGGTTGTACTTTTCTGTTTAGACTATGTTGTCAATCAGTCGTGATTTCGTGTCTGGATGTTGGGCAATCGACCGAGTGACCTGTGACGTGACCGAGAACCTATCCCTCCCCCCGCCCCAGCCCGCCTCACTAACTCTCCTCGTGACTACAAATCAAAGTATCCTCGAATTATGTACCAAACTTTGTACGAAATTACTAACAAACCGCTACAGCACGGTTGTATGCTATTATTTTATTGCATCATTGTTGCGTCTGAACACATCAATTGATCTCGCCAACAGAATCAACACATTGTATTGATTCCAGCCGCTGGCTAATGTGCACAATTTAATATTCCGTTTTGTTTTATTGCAACTATATTTAATATCTTAATTTGCGTGTGGATTAAACTTTCTTAGATAGATTTTGACTGTCATGTTTTCTAATCTACATTCTTAAGAGCTGATAGATGTACTGACCGTGCTGGCGGCGTGCGGTGGTGGAGGCAGCAGTACCAGCGGTGGTTGCCTGCCCCCGGGGCCGGCGCGTCGAGGCCGCGTGCTCAGCACGCCCTGGTGCCTGCCCAGCCAGTGCGTCACCAGCTTCTCCTTGCTGTTCGCGCTGCCGTACTCTTGTGGCTCGTCCTGAGGGTATAAACTTTATCTTGAAAGGCACTTATTTCCGTTTCCTGCGTAATATACAGTGAGTAGTAGACAAACCAGATACAATTCGAGCAGTGACCAATTTAATTGTTTACTGGATGTTTTAAGTCATTCAAGTCATTTTGCCTTATGTATGTATGTAAAACTTATCTTAACACTATCGAACATGTCTACTAACAAATGGACGGACTATATTCAGGACTGTCAGGAAAATGGTGTGTTTCTTTGAAATTGTGAGCAATTAGACGCCTTGTAGCAGGTATCGGAACCAACGACATACGAGTAAGTTATGCTGCGACGCCACGCTTTGCGATTGCCACCTCGCCTGCCCGCGCGGCAAACTACGGGCAAAATACCCTTTTTCTTAGAGAGGCCTAAGTCCAGCAGTAGACGTGCTACGGCAATTATGATGATGATGATAATAAGACAGCCAAGATAAAACCCACACCATTACATGATAATTACACCAAAGTCAATTATCAAGGTTAGCTATCAACCCTTTATTTTCCCTTAGAATGTTTAAGTTACCTTCTTCTTTTTCAAGGTGTCGGGCTGCAGCTTCACTTCTAAATCCTTGCATAACTCATGCCGGCCCCGGTCTTCGCGTCTGATCTCGTCTACATGAACCACGTACGCCGCCGGCTTAAACGGCTCGAACTGGTTATGGTCGAAAGCCTGCTTGCGGCGGAAGCACGGGCACACTCGCCTCGACACGTGGTAGATGGACGCCACACACACGAGGCAGTGGAGAGATGCGATTATGAGCAATGCTATGTTGGTCAGCACGGGCGTCCAAGCTTCCATTTCATCCTGGGGACGAACAATAAACGTATTAACTGCTCTTTTGGGTTGTCGACATTAGCTCGGCTTACATCGGCCATGAGGCTACAACAAATCATAATCAGATGCGACGTAAGGCAAGGCAACACAAATATGCTTTGAGTGTGGACAAATATTTCTCATATTTGCTTAATAGCATTATGACTTTGACATTTAAAGCCCAAGGATCCGCAGCGTTGGAAAAATGTTGTTTAAACTAAACTATAGTCAAAGCACATGCGCATGGCATAGACAAGCCAAAAAAAATTAACTTTAATTCAAAAGAATAAAAACAGTCAACTTAACATTCAATTATGGATATACAATTAATAGGACTAACATTTATCGAGCCAAAATCGTTGTTCCTAATATACTATATTAATGCAACCCATAAAAATATCAATAGTTGTTATATGCCAGCATTATTTGTAGATAATAGTATTAATAAATATTTGCAATCGTTAAGATATTGCTCTAATTTTATTCAAAAACGATCTTTTGCTAATCAATGTACCGATATGGGAATAAAGTTTATTGTAGATGCTAGCAATTCTGGTCATTTCTATGTTCCATGCATAATTAGTGTGATAAAAAGTGAGGTGTGACGAGTACGACGCGATGGGGTTCACAGCGCTAGCCTCTCCACGAGCTCGGGACTGTCCAGCCGACCGCGCCACACGTCAAACAGCAGAACATATTCATGACTGCATCGATGTTTATAATATCGATATGATTAGGAGAATAATAATATATAATCTATAACAGTCCTGTAAAGCTTTTTTCTAATCAAGAGCTAAGTATTTTAGCCTTTAATTACTATCATATATATAAAAACTAGGAATAAGAATTTCTAAAGAAGAATTTTAAATTTTTTAGAAGAATTTTTTCACTATGAAGTCCTCCAATAAAGTTATTTTAACCATATTAGCAGAGTAGCATGGCATCTCCCACTGTACCAGGAATCGTAGGCCACTAAGGTACCGGACCCAACAGATTAGAGCCAAGCGATATTTTGAATGACTACATTCAAAAAATCGCTTGGCTCTAATGTAATTTTGATATTTCGCAAGGATGATTGAAAACTACGATTAGTAAACAAATGTAATGTAACATGATGCTACATTACATTCGTTTCACAAATGTGTAACGTTGGAGTGTGCGTAGAACAGTTATTGTAGAACAGACACGGGCGTGCTAGACACGAGCAACGATAACGACTCGATTATCGTAGCAATTATCGGCTCGGTCAATGAGTCGGTCGATTCTCTGCTTCCGTGAGCGCCGGCGCGCCCGCACCCGCGCCCGCGCCCGCGGAGCGTGCCGTCACGCTCGAGATGCGACCGCTTATTGACGATGCTTGTTGCACCGGAATACTGTATGATTTTATTGAAAATGCATGGACTCATTGATCTCTTGTGACACTGAACAGTGATAGGAAAGCAATAAACATTTTATCGATAATAAATCTTTCAGCCTGTTACAGTTTATAAAGTTATTTATATTGTTGTTAAAGATAGTTTATGATATAATCTAGTCCAAGTTTGAAAGCACGAGATGTTCGTTACTGTTGCACACCAAACCTATTTTATTCTTGCGCTAGGCAAGCGTTTTGGCAATTGCAGAGCGCAGTTTTCGAGACGAGATGCTGCTGCCCGTCCCCACCCTTTGCATTTGAGCTACTGACTCAGTTGAGCTATGCCACCATTTATCGGTTCTAGAATCTTAGCCGTCTCCTACGACACCTGGTACAGAAAAATTCTACTTAAATAGGTTATTATTTTTATGAACATGAGCAGCTTTATCGAGAAAAAACATGTAAGCAGGTTTGTGCCGCACTCGTAACAAAGTAAAAGAATATATAAAAGCACGCTTAAGCTTAAACTCTGCAACATTAAACATATTTAAATATATGTTTGATAGAATAACAAAAAACAATGGAACATGGACAGTAAAATGCACTCGTTTCCTGCGTCTACAAATCAATATATCATCTGGCTTCATTAGCATACAGTTGCTCTTTCCCACTATTGTTTATGGTCCTGAGCGGAGGTCGCGTGTGATATTACTGGCGATTACGATCCGTCAGTCATATCACTCAGCAACCTTGACCGGTCATCATCACATCGAGTGGGTAATACCATTAAACAAGTTGCGTACAGAAGGCACACAAATTAAAGTACAAAAAAAATACACATAATGCGAAATAGGTACGAGTACATTTCGTGACATAGATAATTTGCAAAACGTGGCCAATGAATAATTAAGCGCATTTTTTAACGCTGGTTGTCCATTAGTTATATATATTGTTTGATTCCTTTGAAGATTTTAGCTCAACGTTTTTTATGCACACCTCTATAAAGGGCACGCGATCGAATTAGGAACAAGTAAAGCAATAAAAAACCAAAGTTACAGACTTACAGCCCAGCGAATCAACAGTTTGCAGTTGAAGTGGCAGTGGGAACAACAATTGAAGTGGCAGTGGGCAGAGCACTTAGTACGCAGATCCAATGGACGATGGAAACGTAAGACTCTGGATTAGAGACCATACCGTCAAGCACGGTGAATGACGCTCCGCTCACCCACGAGGTGGACTGACGATGTGACCAAAACCGCAGGATCGCACTGGAGAGGCCCATATCCAGTGAACGGCCTTAGGCTGATATGATGACGACGTATACCCCTTAAACTTTTTTATTCATATCATTCCCGCACCTCTTGTATCCAACAAGATCCTTATCTTTGTTAAGTATTAGTAATCCCTTTTTTAGTCATCTCTGTCATCTTGGAGACATGTCCTGTCCAGTGCCAGAGAAGTCTCGTTTTTCCGTGTACCCTTATATTTTACTACGCAGGACACACATTCTGACCTTATCCTAGATTGAATTGCATTGCAATGGAAAGAAGCATGCTTGGTAGTCCAAGCATGCTTCTTTCCACCTAACGTTGACGGCATATGTCAATTATATCTTCGTCGTTTTTGCTAATTGACCACGTCTAGTAACCATATGTCAGGTACGGTAATATCACCACTTCTACATAGAGATAAGACTTTTTGTTACTTTTCCTAATTTCCAACTTTTAATTTAAACTAATGTGCTACTTCATTGTATTTCTTTTATTTGAAGTATAGCCCTTACTACTTAATTATCTCAGCGTTATTTTTTGTTACAAAGATAATATCACCAAAGAAAAATCTAAATACTATAACAATCATTTTTTTAATATATGTTGCGAATTTAGCAAACAAGCAAACTGTCCGCTTGATAGCAAACGTGACCGCAGCCTTTACACGCTCGTGTCATCACAAGGATATCACTAACGTGTTACCAACATTTTGAACTAAATATATTATGTCAGATTTACCCAGTAGTTTCACTGCCTCTCTCATCCTTAAAACCGGTACACAGCTATGCAAACACTGCTTTTTGACGGTAGAAATAGGTGAGAATGAGGTACCAATGCAGACGACCTTCGTTAGAGGTCTATCTCATGTAAGTATTCCATAATTTCAATTGTAGAGAAGACTAATGTGTCCAGTATAGTGCCCTGTGGCACGCCTCATACTGCAAATAATTGAAATTCACTTTCAGAGTGCGTTACTTCTTCATTGTAAGCATAGGAATGAGTCTATATACCGATGTGTATGCGGCGGACCTTCGGCGTGCGATCACGCGGCGACGAGCCATTATTGGCACGACGTGGTGCTCATAAACACCGGATGCTGGGGCCCTGGACTGATCCGCGACGGGTATATTAAGCTGTAATACTAGTGAATTAGACAAGATTTGCTGCTAGTTGAAAGACGAAAGGATTGCCTTGTAATGTTAATTGTTATGTAACAGTCTGCTGTGCTCTGTTTTTGCGGACATTACATTATAACTTGTAAGATTTATTATATGGAAGATTACAAATAACATATACAACATCTGTTATTTGTAAACATTCAAACCAAAAAAACCTTTAAATATATTAAAAATGTTGATTATTAGAAAAAATCGACTTGACTAAGGTGTCAGGCAGCACTCAAATCTTTCCCGTGCCGATTCCCTCGTCTTTCGATTGCTTCAAACTTGTGCAGGTTTGACATTTGAGTATTTGTATACCTACTAAAAAAAACAACATTTGTAATCTATGACATTGAAAAAATGGCGTTGACATCTAGCACAAAAAGGACACTAGAAGATATTCGACATATCCGCTAAGGTAGCATTATAGTAGTGCAGCCCACTGGTATGGGAAAGATGCAGGTTCGAGTCTTGCCTGACACCTAAGATAAGTAGATTTTTTTCTAGTAAATACAATCAAGACATCTAAAAAAAGCTTTCCGCGCGCTTTTCTCCATGAACACGCGTACTGCACTTAAAATATATAAGAGGTCTACTTCATGTAAGTATTAATAATACAACAAAATAATAAAACAACTTAATTGTTTAGAAGAGTAATGTACCTAATATTTACCCTATGGCACGCCTTATACGTTGAAAGATATCATGGGGTAAAGCGACCGTTGACTGCTGAACCGCCACAATATAAAAATTACGTCAAACACTTTGTGAGAAAAGACGAAGTGTTTAACGGACGGAAGAATATCCTACGGAATTCAAACAGTAAAATGTAGACTAAACTCTATTTTATCTCTGCACCAAATGAAACCCGCTCAGCCGATCTTGCGTGAAAGACATCCTCTTAAACATTCACGTTTAGTAGGATTATTAAGAAAACAGTAAATTTAAGGTTGGCAGATACATCATTTATTAGATTGGATGTCTTTGTAGAGAGGCAGCCATGTTACTATTTCTGGTAAAGTTAGTACGCCGCAATACGAAGTAATGATCGAAATAACGAGGCGTTGAGCCACACCGTTCATGGCTCATCGGTCATGAGTCGCGCTCTGCCGTCTGCGGCTCCAACGGCTGCGATCTGTTACCATTGAAGTGCCTCATTTAGTGAGGCTAGACAGCGCATCGACCTTACCTATGATTGTTGTTTATAACATAGAAAATAATTATTTACTAATATATTGTTTTAATCAGTAGTAATAAAAATTAAGGCATAGAAATATTTTATGAAATTTGAAATTTGAAGCAGACTAATTTTACATACAAAATGAGTATTTGCAATTTTTACTTGTATTTGCATAAGGTAGGATAACTACCATCTGCGGTAGCGCGGAGACCCGTCGAAATATAAATGGAGTCTACAAAACTTTATTTCAGAATCTGATCGCGTTCACCATTGTGTGTGCGCGCCGAAGTAACGCGTCTATCCTGATCGATGAAACACAATAACCTCAGATCTTCCTAATTAACATTACCAACAAAACAATTGCAACAAAAATTTTTATTTATTTACTTTCTTAAAATGCCTTTAAGATATTAAATCTGGTGGCTCATTAGGCGGGCGAGCGGAGCGTGGAAATTCAGAGCTGTTAATTGCCTGCGGTCGACGCGGACGAGGCGGCGCGGTCGCACGGTCGTGACCACGGATGGATCCGCCGACCACGGACGCATGCGGGATGCGTCCAATCGATAGTTGGAGCATTCTAAATTATTGCTCGACGATCAAGAGTTTTGTGGTCAATTACTAACATGAATTTAGCGCTATTTTATAATAATATTTTGTAAATGCGCCTGCATCTTTGTGTATAACAATTTTATGTTGTGTTGGAATTGTCAGAAGCAGGTGTGTACGGTTGTTTGGATGGAGAAGTTTGTGTGAGAAAAGAGAATCATGCGATTACTACTTTTTCATACATCGGGTGAAGTTATAAACACCTATATGTTAAGTAAGTTATATCATCTCAGTTTTGTAAACCAAAAAATACATATTATGGAAAAAAAACACGACACTCCGACACTCCAAGAGGGAATCAGTGACGCTGGAATTAATATCATCCCGATGGGCGCTAGGAGAAATCACCGGAGGTTAGTACAGTCTAAAATGATTACCGTTTACAGTCCTAATAGATTTTTTTATTTGACAGGGTCGACAAACAAGCTTACATTCCGTGTAAGCTTCACTGCAGCCTATCGACTCTCGTAATATCACAAGGATATCACTAGCGCGTTGCCAACCTTGGGACTTGAAGATATTATGTCACATTACCCAATAATTGTACTGCCTTTCTCGCCCCACACCAGAACATGGCGGTAAAAATATGTGAAAGTGAGGTACTAATGACGACTTTAGTATGAGGACTACCTCATGTTAAAGCATCCTTTTATATCAAATTAAGCTTTAGCTCTACAGTAACATACGTGCATTGCTCTTACGTTACCAAATTACCACAAACGTAATACATACTATTATAAAGGTAAATTGTCCGTGAAAAGGTTCATTACGATCACAATCTACCGGTCCCCATTACAATCATTTGTTAGAAATACTCATCGTAAACTAGGTTAACTAGACTAACTAGGTTAGCTAGATGTAATACTCGGCGCTACATCTAGATATATATTACATTTGGATTTAGTAACACCGGCGGATTCTTATTTGTGTACGTCGGCGCAGATCGAGGTTGTTTAGAGGGTGGTAGACCACTTACATAGTTGGTATGCATCGGTGCCTTACCCTCATCTGTCTACCATTAAGCAGCAGTTCCTAGATTGCTGAGTTCCGGCTTGCAGCATGAGAGAGGCAGTGAAGTTACTAGGTGTTGAGACAAAATATCTTTAGCTCACGAGGTTGGTGCCGCGCTAGTTTTATGTTAGTGATAATGCATTTATAGACTGCGGTGACGCATACAAGCGGACCATGTGCTTTAAAGGCTAACTTAGAAAAGAAAAAAACGAAAGGGGTTGGCTAAACCATCTAAACAAAACTATTGAACTTGAGGTTGATTAAACTTTAAAACCAGAAATTGAAGCAGATGATAAAGATCCTATCTTATACGCCATGGGTTGTTGGTTCGATCCCCCTCTCTCAGCGCAAAAGATAGGGTGACTATTATCTGATGAATCAATGATATTAAAGTTTAATTAACTTCAATTTACAATCGTTTTTCGACTACGATTATTATACAATGGGAATTTCGAACGCCTAGTCAATTTGATACTGCAATTTGTGCTTGTAAACGGTAAGTTCACAACTCCGAAATAAAACCTATTTAAATGACCAATTGTTTGTGGTTTGTCGGCAAACACTAGTAATTTCACACATTCATAATTGTGGCTATTTCTCAGCAACTGCACGCTCGCTTGTTTCACCGCCTCCGTCCTTGTTGGCTCTGGTGACCTCGATTTTGTGAGCAAAACGCCTCTTAATCAACTTCCATCAGTTGAACTACAACCTATATTTAAATATATTTTATATAAAACTAGCTGTGCCCGCGCCTTCTTCCGCGTAGAATAGTTTTTTTTTGGGTACCATACCTCTCTACCTTAACTTATACAAACTTTGAATGTCATGTTTACTTATATCAAATCAATGGCTTGAAAAATAAGTTTCAAGTTTCTAGCCCCAAAAATAGCGATACTTCCATACAACTTTTTTTCCCCTCTTTCGACCCCTTACAGCCCTTTTTTTGAATTAAAAAATTGCCTATGTCCTTTCTCAGGGTTTAAAGATTGTCTGTGCCAAATTTCATCAAAATCGGTTTAGAGGTTTAAGTGGGAAAGCGTAACAGACAAACAGAGTTAAAGTGCCGTGAGGTGGACTCTGCGATTGCCAACACGATTTTCCAGCGTAACAATCACGGACAAAATACCCCCTTTCTGTGGAGGCCTATGACCACCAGTGGACTTCCAATGGCTAATAAAATGATGATACTATTAATATCTGCATCGTTTACACCCAAGACGTAGCCATAATTCCATGATAAAACATCCATGATACTGCAAACAGTATAATGGGTGTTAAAAATAGTGCAGACACTATTTTTAATTAACTGCTAATTACAAAGCGGCTCGATCACACTCTATTGACGCCGCTTCAGCTCGCCGGCGACTCGAGTCATAGACACCACTTCCAAGAGCCGCAGGAACTGACTCTACATACGAAGAATCTATATATTTAAGGCGAGAAGACAACATTGATCCCTGATATTTTATTCAGTGTTTAAGTGATGAGGTTTAAAAAAAACGCTTAATTAAGATAAAGAAGATGAACATGCTTTCGAATTAATTTATCATTCATCAAAGAAAGGAGGAATATTGCCCATAATTGCCGCGCTGGGCAAGCATATTGGTCTACAAGCCTCTTACGACATCTGGTATAGGGGGAGGTACTATTCTACTCTGTCAGTACCTCGTGGCTTTAATTACTCACATTATATTTTTGTGAAGTTTGTGAATTATGTTTGCGTGCTGCGTATTCATAGTTTTCTTAATGACCAAAATAGTTCTTTATTAATGACCAAAATAGTTCTTTATTAATGACCAAAATAGAGTAAGTTGATGCCCGAACGGGAAAATGGTTTTGTGATTAAATTATTACTTTGATTATATTTTTCCTTTCAATTAATTCTGTTTATAAAACGCTCTATGTTAAAATAGTATTGACATACATGCTCATTAAACTGAAACTAGCAACAACATTATGAAATATATACAACACATATCTAAGATTAAAAAATAACACGTTTATTGTGTTGCAAGTTGCCAGTACTTTGAATACCATATGTATGTCTTTATCCCTAAACTAATTGTTGTTATTTCTTTAAATAGAAATTGGCCATATTGTTGACAAAGTTAGTAATAATAATAATCAATTCTGTGGTAAATAACTTAAAGCCCTTGTATTACGGACGCCAGACGCCAGAAACACAAATATACTACTTTAATATATTTAACACCCTTACACAGAACAAATACAAATATCATCATATAAATATTTGCCCTTAGTGGCAAGTGAACCCACGACCCTTAGCTCAGAAGCTAGGATCACTACCATCTGCGCCATCGGGCCCGTTAAATATAAGTATGTACCTACGCTTGCAATTAAGGGAAACGCATGCACCGCACCGCCGTAAACACGCTGTTACAGGGAAGCCCCAACAGTCGCCTGCGCATCACTGCATCAGCTAATAAGCTTGCAATCAAACACAGGAACTTGCAGCGATATAATTGGCTCTGATTAACTTATCTAATTACTCGACTCGGTGTTCATCGTCATCATATCAGCTTTTGGAAGTCCAGTGCAGGACATAGGCCCCCCTAAAAGGGGAGCTTTGTCCATAATTGCCGTGCTGGGCAAGCGTCGTGTCGTCGTCGTCGCAATCGATGAGAGCAGCTTTTGCGACGGGAATACTGCTGCTCATTCCCACCCTTTATATTTGAAATACATTGTTACGGAAAGATATACCGCCATCTGTCGGTTCTGGTACCTTAGCCGACTCATATGACACCTGGTATAAGGGGAGGTACTATTATTTCTTGGTATTATTTATTTTTAAATTTCTTTGGTAATGTTTACACTCAACTCAAATTCTACTGATTTGACAAACATATGACGGTATATCTAAAAGAAATAGTGTACTTAAAATACTCAGATAACGTTTTGCGACTACCTCTACTTTTGACTTCGATCTTCACCCAAGACAAACATAAATATGAAAAATATTTAAATTTGTTTCGTGGCTGGATGTTAAATATGTGTTATTTATCTCTATGTCAGATCAATGAAAGTTTAGTGGTATTGAGATTTTTTCATTATTATTTATTTAATTTGTAATAATATCGTATAACATATGTAATATCAATAATATATTATTTATGCTGTCGCTTTTCTTTTTATTTTTTAATGTTTTAGGTAATTTATTATCCCATCAAAAACATAAAAGGGCCAAATTCAAATGCGTACTTGTTGACTTTTCCGACAAAATAATTGATATCTAAATGGGTGCCAAGTTCTGTAGATAAACTTGAAATTTATTTACAAGAACATACAACTTTGTAGCTTAGGGTAAATTAAAGTTTTAGATCTAACTTGGCTAGTTATCATCTAATAGTTGTACATATCATATATTTGACCATCTTATCTTCCTCATGTAAAAAAATAGTTTGCTTATATTAACTGCGCATGTCTTGATACACTTTTATCGAAGAGTCGAAGGTTCTATAAAAATTTAATTTTCATGTGTACTTGCATGATTAATCAAGTGTTCGGTCGAAATCGTGTCTTAGTATATAGAAATAGTAATGACCAGCGCTGAGTGGACCACAATCCTCCACATCCTGTTGTCCAAAGAGATACCGAAGCTGACTTTTACTGCTCTCAGTTGTGACTAAGAGCAGTAAAAGACAGCTTCGATAAACTACTCAGGATATAGATCGAAGGTGGTTATAGTTATGTGCGTTGTTACCTCGAAACTGGGCGCGTGATGCGGCGCGCGCGCAGCATCTCTTTGCAAGCCGGTGGCGGCCAGGACCGCCGCGCTGTTGCCGCACGCCAGGCACAGCAGTGACAGCGCCAGGAATGCGGTCAGCAGGGGGCTGCTGAGGACAATACAACACACATTTATGGCAAGTATACAAACCAGCAAGTGACTTCTAACTGGTAGTCTAGACTCTGGTTGTAAGTCTAGACAATTGTTATTCTATTGTTGTTGACCTGTACTTTATTTAATGAACCCATTAGAAAAATTGCAGCTTCGACAGCTTTCATAAATTTTTTATTTGCCCTATTCCTGTGAGAAATATAAATGTAAAAAGTAGCCCAAGCGCTCTTTATAACATCAGCTATCTACCAGTGAAAGCCCTATTAAAATTGATGCAGCCGGAATACTCCACTCTATAAATATACTAATTTTTTTTGTACCTTAGAACCATATATAAAATTATTAATATTTATATGTTTAGATTATATTATGCTTTCAAAAAGGTTACTATAAAAAACTTTTCTTTTAAATGATATTAATTTTTCCTGTTCATAATTATTCATTATAATGAGAGAGTGGGGACTTTAAACGGTTCTCGATTGAATGAATATCTTAATAGATGACAATCAAACTCCATTGTCTGCCACCACACCGAGGAGGCCACACCAAGCAGGTCGATAACTTCGAAACGACGACAGTGCCAAATTACACTGGCCATCAACTGCGATCGACATCGCCAGATACGATCGACACTTTCACCTCTCTATCCACCGCCATTATGCATACATAATTGTGCGTGCTATAATACCACTTCATTATGAATGTGTTACTTTGACAAATAATTGCTTGTAACTTATACATTAACAATACATAATAACAACCCGAGTACAATATAATATACTGACAACATCTCATACATTGACGTGACTTCGAGGTAAGTCGCCTGAAGCACTTACTTCTATTACGGACACCAGACAACAGAAGACATCACAAATATAAGATTCTAAAACCCCTAGAAGCGTAAACCCTAATCTTAGCTCACGATCTATACTGATATTGCTTTGAAATAATAAATCACGTTGTTAATTTAAATTATTTTTAATGAGTAATTGATATTTGACAAATACTTGCATTCTGAAATTTTACACTTTTTTATTGTCATTGTTTTTAATTATTATTGTTAATAACATAATTACAATTTTATTTTTCGTATATCTGTGTAAAATATTGAATCTTTTTTGATGTCATTGTGTGCTTATCATATTGTAATGTATTGTTTGTTTTTTTTCCTCGATATACATTGAGTATATTGTTCTGAAATAAATTGTATTGAATATTATAAATTTAAAAATTTGTATGTGTATCTGTTTTTTATACGTAATTCCGCATGAGCCCTAGGGAGATCCACAGGAACAATACTGAACGGAGTTGAGGGCAATTTTTTTTATGAAAATATTAACAAGGCATAGTCGAGAGCCTTCCTGCTACCGTGTAGGACAAGTAGGACATGGTTCTGCTTTTCTGAGGGTATTCCGGAGGAATCCTATATTCACTATTCAAACTTTAAATCCAGAAATTAAATCGGAGCTGTTTATGGTTTAAACAATTACCTAGCAATTCTAAATAATCTAGTAATTGTTGAGGTTAATCGGATTTCTCCATATAGAAACCGAATAACAGAAGTCACTAATTTCGGTTATTAACATTGCTAAAAAACACTTTAGATAATGTTTAGGCAAGACAAGACGAAATAAGTTGTATCAAACAAACTTAAATACAAATTTTTAACCCCCAGATACAGAACAAACATAAATATCATTAAATAAACATTTGCCCTGAGTGAAGATCGAACCAATGACCTTTGGCGCACAAGATTGGACCACTGCCATCTGCGCCATCGACATATTGTTTATTTAAAGTCAATGGTATTTAAATCGAAAACATAAGAAAGAGTAACTTTTACCTCGAAACAAATCTGTTTACTTTAGCGTTAAGAAGAAATCGCAACTAACCGACATATCATTTAGAAAAACCTTAATAACAAACACATTTATAGAGTTTTAATTGTAGCTCAGATCATTTTCACCAGCTGTGTCACGGGAATATGTGTTCAAAGAGCTGGTGGATAAAGTACAAGTTGTCTTGGCGAGGGGGGTGGCCGGTAGAAAGCAGCCTCCGGAGAGATGCTCGCGCCGGCGCGCGGCTCGTAGGCAAGTAGGCTATCGTGAAGTATTACGTGGATGCGACACTGCCCACGTACCTTAACTTCCATCGATATTATATTTGAAAGCGTCAATTTCCACACCAGACTAGAGGAAGATCTATTCCAAAGGTTGTCTGCATATACTCTCTTACATATTGGTGCCGATAATTATTTATTAAGACAACGGTTCGTTAACTCCACTCCCGGTAGGAGTTCCGATAACACTAACTATGTAGTATTGATGGAACCTTTATCACCACCAGTTTTTCTTGTAGCTTCCTTTCTGGAGGCTCGTGTGATGAACCTGCATTACACTTAGTTTTAAGACCCGTCTTTGGTACTGGCAGACTAATATGAAGGAGGCCTAATTTCAATGTCCGATGTCAGTTTACATCCCGTCAGGTCATCAGTATTATGAATATAAATATCACTCGAATAACTCTCATATGCACCAAAATATAGCATTAAGGTCTGCAGCGTCGCTTCTCAGTTGGGTACTATAGGGCGGAATAGAAAATATGAAATTAACTAAAATAGACTGAACGCCCCGCTTCTTTGGTCTGTTGACGAATCTTGTATATTGCGTTGGCCGCGGAAGTGAGTCTATTGAAGAGATAAGAGGCCCTCAACACAGGGGTGAGGAGTGTTAATAGGTACCATAAAATTATACTACTCGTAATAAACCTGTTTTCTAATAATTTGAAATTATTTTTTTTTTATCTAACTTTATTGCACAATATAGGACAAAATGTATGAATGACGGACTTAATTCCAGTTGGCATTACCTCCCAGTCAACCATTAGACAAAACAGAAAATAAATAATATGGCGGTGTAGAAAATAAAAAGTATAATAAAGATACAATATATACATAAAATATAAAATGAATAAATAGTTGTTTTGATCAATCATGGATCAACACTAAATAAATGAAAATTAGCCATCCATACCATCCTTCAAATATTAATTATTAAGTTAGTATTTTGTTTGGTATTTTTTCTTTTCAGTTTATTTTCATAGTTCAGTAATTATCTAGTTTAGTTTATCTCATTATTTATTCGGATATTGTGTTTTTCTTGTAAATTTTGAGTTACATATATACATACATAGACCACACCTAGTAGGCAGAGACTCTGGATCTCCACTTGCTACGATATTGGCATACCTCTCTCGCTTCCCTTATTCATATTAGTCCTCTCATACACGTTCGTTTATTCTTGGTACTTCAGAATATTTCTAGTTTTTTTTTTAATTTAGCGTTTGCTAGTTAAGCTTATTATGCTGTGCAAACATTCTAGTGGAGTCATAGCTTGCCTAGAACTCATACATTTTTAGAGAGCTTTGCTGTGTGTCTAAATAAAATAAATAAGTTCAAATTTGTCTAAATGATTCTTGATAAATATAAAACGTTTGCATTCTTATCAACATTTCAGATGAAACTGTGTCATCTGAACTAAAAAGTATACTTTGTAACATCGTATTGTTCTAAATACTCTGCGGTCATGCCATGGGCGGTATCGCCGGCGAGGAGTCGTGACCACCGTCAGCCGGAAGCTATAGTAAAGTAAAAAGCATCGTAGTAGTCATTGTAGCGTGAAGACAGGTGCAAGCCTAGCGGGACCGGCGCCGCAGCGCACGGAGTGGCGCGTGCGCCGGCGCGAGGGCTGCCAACGCGCCCCAAACCTACATTCGTTTAAATACTTTGATGGGCTCAATGGCGCAGATGGTAGCAATCCTATTTTGTCCTAATCTAGTATGCCCACACAGGACAAATATTTATGTAATGATATTTGTGTTTGATCTGCGTCTTGGTGCTAAACATATATATTTAAGTAGTGTACATATTTGTGATTTCCAAGTGCTTTAAGCGGCTTACCACGGAGTTTGGACAATGTTAGAGACATGGGAATTTATTATAAATAAAGCGGTGTCTCTTCGTAATGACAGACTTGTCTGTATGTCTGTTTGTTGCGACTAATTTTTGAAACGGCTGGACCGATTTTAACAGGACTTTTGACTGGTAGATAGCTATCGTTATAAGCTTAGGTTACTTTCATTATATATTATTCTCACGAGAACGTGAAATGAGAAATTGTACTTTACAAAGTTTCCTTTAGTTCCCGTACTTTGTGCATATATTTATTGGCCAATAAATGCTTTCTTTCTTTCTTTCTATTTATTTGTGCAGGCATTTTAATTTCATCCATCCCTTCTATATGTTCAATCTTCAACAGTCCTATCTCTATTATTGTCACAATATCATCTTTTATATATAAAAATAACAAATGTTAAGTAATAAATACGTACATATTTATAGATATAATACAATATGAGAGAATAATTTGTAAGTGAATTATACGCCAATCCTATCCTATCCAAATCCAAAAGACAACCCTAGAGTGGTGAAGCGGCGCGCGTCCGTGAGAAGCCGCGTGTGACCTGAAACTTGCGCGCCGCACCCCGCACCCTGCTTATTTCCTACTTGCCGGCTCGTACTTCCTGAGTCACGAGCAAACGGTGGACCGTGATAACCAGCTCTCGTTACGCAGATAAACTCTCCTCATAATCAACTTAGACAAATAAATTACTTTTTTATTTGTCTAAGTTGACAAACACACGTCACACAGCTTGTAGAGGGTCGTATTATTATAAAAGCTCATTGCCAATCTTGTGATTTGAAGATTTACCCAGGAATTTGCTAGGTGTTGTGACTGCCTCTCTTACCCTTTAAACTGAAACACAATAATGCCGGCAGTAAACTTTTTGGCAATAGAAATAGGTGACAGTGAGATACCAATGCAGGCTACCTTTATATGAGTCTCGACATGTAGTATATCATTAAAGAAGTTTTAAATTAGTACCTTTGTTATAAAAATGAAGGTTTATAAAATGTTAACTGATACTAGCAGTGCTCGCGTGGAATAGTGACTTTGGGGGTACAGTAATTTTTCCCAATAAATGGACTATCGTGTTCCAACAAACAAACTCATCAGCTTCATACTACATAGTGTAGATAAGAGACTGATTATAGGGAAAGGTAGTTAGATGCATATTTAAGAAACGACTGATGTCCGGCATGCGACAGTTGGCGGTATATCCTGCCGAAGCAGCTCAGCTAAAATGCAGCAGGGTGGGAATGGAGAGCGGCATTCTCATCGCGAAGCTACGCTCTCCGATTAAAGGTTAAAGGCCGAGGTTAAAGACCACCCGAATGAAATCATCCTTCGGCCCTAAAAAAAAATCAAATTAAGTATCGGAGCTAAGCATTTGTGTTTAACGAAACAAACTCTTTTTATGTAATGCTATAATTTATATTATTATTTGTATAATATTATTAAAACAAGAAGAAATATATACGGTTTTTAAACTAGGAGAAACTAGAACGTTGCATTTTTATGATTCTAGTTAATTGCGTAAAAAACAAGTTTTACGTGTTGCATAGTGAAATAAATTTGTTGAAATGAAGAGTTGTTCGGCCACGTCCGCCACACTACTTGTGGTTTTCAGGGATCAAGATTATTTTATATTCTGTAGGCAAATGAAGCCGGCTTTGAGCATGAGTTTCTATTTTATATTTTTTACCAGTGCACCGACGCGCGACTTCACCTACCTTAGTCTCTTCACATTCTCGGAACAGCCGTAAAACGTCCACTGCTGAACATGGACTTCCTCAAAAAAGAGGGTAATTGCCCATTACTGCCGCGCTGGGCAAGCGTGTCGGCGATCGCGAGAGTGAGCGCGAGAGCGTAGCTTCGCGACAGGAATGCTGCCTCGGATGGATATGCCATCTGTCGGTCTGGCCGTCAGTCGCCTTGTACGACACCTGGTACAGGGGAGATACAATTCTACTCTACCGGTGTTCACATACGAACATTTCAAAATCAGTTAAATGGTGACATCATAGGTGTTAGCTTGTATTCTGTGTGTCTGCGTTAGTAGTTATTAATATTTTGATAATACTTATAATCGCACCACCCCCCCAAATATATTCAACATATCTACCTATATTAAACATACCTTTAATGACATAAATTTTACATACTAATAAATAATGTTTTTTACCCATGTGTAGGGTTGCCGTGGGATACCGACAGAGCAGAATGGTACCTATTGTACCAGGAGTCGTAAGAGCCGACCGGTACTGAATCTGACACGACATTGTACCTATATAGTGGGGGTACACAGCATACCCGTCGTGAAGCTTGGCTGTTTGACAGCTGCTTAGCGCTGCAATTACAGGCAATATTCTCCTTTTTGTAGGGTGGGTTATGTTCCGTAACGGACTATTGACGGCTGCTGTGCTTCTAGCTTGACATATCTTATATAGATATGAAGATATATCTAACGGATACTAATAAATAATATGAAAGAACGATGTTATAGCTGTCACTTTTTTATATCGGCGAGAGGTGAGATGACGGCGCGGACCTGACTGACGGAAATACAATACCACCCAAATTGTCCTACTTAATTTAAATAATGAAACGGCCCATTCACCGTATCTGTGTTACAAATGTTGTAGAACCGTTATAAATAGTAAATACTGTACATATATAATTTTTTTAGAAGCGGTAGCAATAGTTAGACATTTTAGTAATTTACGTCAGCCATTATATTTTTGGGACACGAGCTATCAACATTGGAACTCATTCTCACTTATTTCTAGCCTAACAGCACCAATTTTGCATTGATGTCTTCCGGTTTGAAGGGCGTAAGACATAATGAAATAATGTCTTCAAGGCACAAGGTTGGCAATGCGCTAGTGATATCCTTGTAACGATATGAGCTTCTATAGGCAATGGTGCTTACTGTATACTTGTTTACCACTTAGTCTTATAATAAATATATTCTTTTTAGAATTTGGCTAAAGAAGTTGAAATAAAATAGTGTTTTATAAATTTATACGGAAACACAACTAGCTAATATTCTTTGTTAGGTTTTAAAATTGGACTCTACATCCACAATTATATCAAAGGTTGTAACGTTGTAAAAGCAAAACCAACTAACATCGGAAACTGACCTTTAGACTAACAATTTATGAACAAATCGCAAATGGTTTGTTACATTCGTTATGATAAATATGCATGTTAATTTATCTTGCTTGACATGAAAATCACAGTTACCAAAATAAACAACAGCCATTTTAAAAGTAAGCGAACAGTCGTAACAATAACAGATGATCCACATTATGCATGACTCATTGAACTGAGCCGGCGCACGCGCACAATAACATTGCGACAGGTGCCCCGGCGCGCAACTGGTGCTCATATCTACAACCGGTAGTACTCCACTACTGCCTGAGTCATAGACTCTATAACTGACCCTGCTATTTGAATACTAACAAAACAAGATATCTCTTGAATGTTTAATGTTGTAAGTAATTTAAACAATTAATGGCTATATCATGGCCTTAATCTATAAAAAAGGTAGGCCAGTGTCCTTGAAATGGAGACAAAATACAAACGAAGACTTGTAAGTATGTAATGTTATAATTATGTCACATATTTTACAAATGTTGACCAGACACTAAAACAATGCCCGAAAGCGGACCAGCAAGATGCATAATTGAATTGTACGAATGCAATAATATCGACGTCTAGGAGCTGACCAAGTATTTCTATTATTTATCGTAAACGAGTGTGACTTATTTCTGAATGAAGTGCGTTAGCCAGTGGTGGTATACTTACGAAGGGAAACTTTAATTAATTTATGATGATTACAATTTATTAAATACTATTTCCCTATTTTGCAACAATAATACACTATAAACGTGCTAAATTACAATAGGAACTCTTGTCATCATCATCATAGCAGTCATAAAACGTTCACCGGTAGACACGGGCCTTCCCAAGAAAGGGGGGGTTCTCCCATAATTGCCTCGCTAGCATAGCGTGGTTTGCAATCACCACAGGAATGCCGCTGTTCATCCCCGCCCTCTTGCATTCGAGCTACGCTGCTTTGGTTGGATATACCGCCATCTGCCGGTTCCGGTACCTCAGTTGCTATTCTACTCTGCCGGTACTACACGGCAAAATAGGACTAAATTAATATAGATTCTGTTTTTGAAAATCGATTTAATAAACCTTGTTTTGTGTTACTGTTTTAAAGCTACGATTCATTGCCCGCGGACATACATACATACACACCGCATATATACGTATAATATTTTATAAATCATATTACCCTGTAATGTACAAGCTTGTTATTAATAACACCTTTAATAAGCTAGATCGCTACATAAGTAACGCTGCACAAACACAGTAAGTTTTTTTTATATTTAATTAAAGATAAAACGTTATCAAGCAAAATAGTACAGGTACCATTAGCGAATCAGATTATTTAACAGAGAAAGCCTCATTGCATTCAGATGTTTTGTGAGAAAACGTTATAAATTTCTAGTAAACTCAAAAGTACATCGACTGTGAAGTTCTTCATTTGACCAATATGATTTAATTTTAATTAAACTTACATTAACAACAAAGCCTCATTTGCATTGCATGACTTGTGGCACGCGTAAATATTGTCCGGTACAAAAGACATCAACGCGTATTCCCCTGCGTTAGATGATTTTTTATTAATTACATGCTTAGGTGCCGAGTCCAAGTCAAATTACCTAAAAAGCTCAACAATGCGACATCCTATTTGTAAACTCCGCGGGGAGGTCGCAACATTCCAAACGTCATAACTACGATTTGAAGAAAAAAGCAATTTTGGCGCCGCTCCGAGAAATTGTACAACATAATACCACAGAAAAAGTAAATTACTTCGACGTGATTTGCAATAGAAAATATGGAGCTACATTATGAAAATAGAAGTACACTCCGCGCCTCACGCTCTACTAAACTCTACTAGAGCCACGTCGAGGTAATTGGGTTTAATTTATTCAGATTATTTTTCAATTTATTATATTTCCACTAATACTATAAAGCTATTTTGTTACATTGACCAACCGCTTAGTATGAAGAATGTATGTGTGAAATTCCGTTTTCAATCAAAATGTTTAGCAACTTCATCGTTACAGCCACTGGAAGTCCACAGCAGACAGGCCACCCCAAGAAAAAGGGATTTTGCAAAAAATGGACGCGCTGGGCAAGCATGTTGACAATCGTAAAGCGCGCTTTCGCGACGGGGATGCTGCTGCCCATCCCCATCTTGTGCATTTGAGCTACACTGTTTCGTATGGATGTACCTTAGTCGCCTCATACTACACCTGGTAATTCTACTCTGCCGGCGCCCCAAGGCAACTTAGCAACTCTTTAGCAAATTAGTCGTATATAACGACACTTGTGCCGGATATGTTGACGTGACCTGTTTTAAGAAATGATCTCCGGTTATGGAGACTGACTTGAATCTTAACGCTCTCATTTTCGTAATCACATCCTAATCTCTCTTTTTGTGACTACGTTAGGCGAACGCGTGCCTTGTTTTCCAATTTATTTTTCATTACTTACATACGCTTTGTAATGTGTTTATCAAACTAAATACCTAATGAAAATACAAAGTTCCTCTAACATATTGCTTAGAATGACCTCCGCTTAATATGACGAGTTTATCACTTCCCTTAGATGACATTATAAGCGGATTCTACTATAATTAACACAATATCATACTGAATTTTACATGCGTGAAACCGTATGACTGGAACTCGTAACCGGAGCCATATAAAAGCTATTGAATGTAATAGTCTGTATTATCATACTTGCTTGACATAGGCGAATACTTCCGCATACATTTCCCTTTACAATGCATATCACTAAAAGATTTCCGCCATGAACGCTTTGTTTTCATCTAGAGCACGAGCGATCCATAAACCAAATTTAATCTAAATCGGTTCACCGATTAAGGTGAGAAGTCATAACAAATATACAGATATACAGATATACAGATACACATTAATAATATTGGAAATATAGATAAGTCTTCAACAAAAATTGAATTAACGTAATCAGGCTTAAAACCAGCTTGAAGCACGTGTATGTATCTGCTTATGGCCAAATTCTCCCTTTCCTTAAAGAGGAGAAATCCTGCAGAGGACAAATCCTATAATAAATAAATAACCTATCGCTCAGGCAATGTTGGTGAAAACTGACGTTAGTTTTACATTTTACGTAATAGTGTTCCGAACATCATGAGTCGATGCCTCGTATCGAGGCATCAATTAGTATTACGACACCCGGCCCGCGCCGGAGAAAGCACGCGGACTTTCATCTCATCGCGGCAGCCCGAGAGACGCGCGCCGACCGCCGACCGCCGACCGCCGACCGCCACGCAATCTGCTCACCGAGACACCACTAAAGACAACACTACAATTATAAGTTATTAAGATTTATTTTATCTATGCTGATATATATAAGAAATGATTGAATGAATTTCGGTTTGTTACACTCACACAGCATAATCGGTTTTGTGATGAATGTCCGACTCTATTGTTTATCGGCGGGTAGTTAATCTGATCCTTAGAGCTACTAAAATCTAAAGTTTAATTTCATCTTTGAGTTCTTGTACCAGTTACTGTATAAAGGCAAACGATGGTCATAAATACTTATAAATAAAAAAAAATGAAATTATTGAAAAATCTATGTTTAAATAATATTCTTTAATTTATCGACTTCGATCGAAAACCGCATTTTCGCTAACCATAAAAAAAATCAGTTGATTGATCCGGAGAAAATACACGAGTACAATTATTAAAGTGCTTGATTTGATTGAGAGCGATCGATACCTTACAAAGCTAACTAGGCGTAAAATCAGCCTGCAGTCGCATTGAATTGGCCAATATGTAGACCCAATCATTCGGAAAGCGTCATCGGAACTTTCTTATACTGGCTGAGTTGCGTCAGCGCATTGTCGGATTGTCATCGGAAAATTGGTTAATTTATTCAATGATACGCTGAGTGTTACGCGACTTATTGTGAGCGACGTAACCATTTCGCGATAGAGAATTACAGGGTCAGGTAATTTGGGGCTTGTAACATCTGCAACGACGTCGTTGCCCGCGCTGTGATGTATCGCTTGCGATATTGATATGTACATTTAGCTTATTGTGTAAGTGGACTTCAATTGTGTAATAGGGTGGGGATGGGCAACAGCATCCCCGTCGCGAAAGCTGCGCTCTACGATAGCCAATACGCTTACCCAGCGCGGCAATTGTAGACTAGATTCCCCCTTTATTTCAGCAGTGACATTCCAATGGCTGTAATGATGTGTGATATAAACACCGGACTCGCCTGTTTTCACAACAACCGACTGTGTACAAACCGTCTAACATCATTTATGTACCGAGTTGTTCTGGCATCAGGTCTTATAACGCTATCTCATCGTTTGGTAAAACGAAAGTAAACAATCCACAGTTGTAGGTGACACTGACTGCATCAACTATTTTGACTGAGATCTACTCGTATAGACCAAAAAAGTCGATTCGTTTTAATGTGATAAATAAATAAGTGTATCCAATCCGTCATATTTACATGTTTCTTTGAATCGTATGGATGAAATCTCATTAGCTAAAGTTTACCAGACCCAGTTCACTGAAAATCGTATTACGATCTCTCCCAGTTATACAGAAACTTCGCCTAACCAGTAAGGTTTGGGTGATAGTTTAGACTGTTGTAATCAAATGAATATATGTACTTTTAACTGCGATGGTGGCAGTTTTCATAGCTGACGGTTCTTGTTGCCTGCAGGCGCTCCTAATATCGGTTTCATCACATACGCATTGTAGAATGTTGAGAAAAATATTCGTTCTATTTTTCTTAATTTGACGCTTAAAGACTATTTTCTGTATCAGAATGCGCTCTGCGAAGTTATTAATAATTTTCGATATCTGTAACAACAATTCTGGTTCTCACAAACAGATCTATTACATTGATCGAACCCACTACTTGTCGGTCGTCGTTAGCTGCAACGTGAATACACATCGGGATATGTCTACAGATATTCTTAAGCTCTTGAGGAACCTCAGAATCTGATAAGCGTATCGGTAGTAAACATACCTGCTGGCACCAGCGTTGAGTCCATAGCAATCGTTGATTCCGGCTAGAACGCCGACGACGCCTGCCACTACAGCGATGCAACCCGCCCACAGGCCTGCGCCCACCCTCGACAGGGCCGCGCCCTTCACCACGGCCAGTGCGCCCCCGCCCACAAGCAGGGCCCCCAGCACCACTTGTGCCAACCCCAGGCACACCACTAGCCGGCGCCCCTTTACGCCCTCATCACTACCCGCTTCCACACTCTTAGAGCTAACACTTTTCTTGCCTTTAGGTTTCGAATTGAGATCGTTCTGTGGGGTCTTGCAGATCAGCTGCTCTGTAGAGTCCTCGGACTTAAGGCTAGAGACAGTCGCGGTGGCGTCGGGGCCGGGGCGTTCGTCGCCCATGTCGCTCGCATGCCGTGCGTGCGTGTGAACAAGCGTGCGCGCGTCTCGGAGGCTCGCGGGCCACTGCCGGCTGCGCCCGCGCCGTGAAAGTCGCCGGCGGATCGGACGTGTTTGCTTGTTTGTGAGCACAGATTTCAGTTACGTTATCAATGTTGTGCTTTTTTCAAGAAATTACTTGTGTTGCATAAATGTTTGTAATGAGTATTTCTAGTGACTTTCATTAGCTTATGCATATAGACAACTTAGCACAAAATAGTGTTACGATATAATTAGCATAGATACAATTTACCGAACTCACCAACGACGATAAGTTAGTTATAAATTCAAGCAATAAAATAATGTTTAATAGCCTAAAGTCATCACTCATTATATCAGCCCCAAGTTATTCACTGCTCAATCTGCTTTCCTGAGAAATTTGGTAGTCTGCCCATAATTCCCGCGATAGGCAGGTGTGGTTACTACCACGTAAACTGCTCGACCAGATTGCTGCTGCATATCGCATACCCGGTTATATTTGAGCTATACTGTTTCGGATGCCCTCTGTTGGTGCTGGCACATCAGCCGCATCTTTCGATACCTGGTGCTGAGAGAAGTATTCTACACCAACCCTCACTGCTTACTCCAAATGACTGCACATTATATTTCTTTTAGATTACAAAAAAAATGGCCCAAGTAAACAATTTTAATTAGAACGTTTTGAAATTCAAGTGTTCGTCCTAAAATGAGAAACTCACGGATATACACACGCGATAAGTCGTGATAAGTCATCCATTTTAGGATTTCGAAAAACCTCGGAAAAAAAATCTGGTGAGCACATCTGTGGTAAACATGCCTACTAGCCTGGACTCAACGGTGGTCCCCCATTCATGCCGGCCAGAACACCGACGACGCCTGCCACTACGGCGGTGCAACCCACAGGCCTGCGCTCACCCTCGACAGGGCCTGAACCGCGAATGTGCTACGTATTTGTTTAAATAAAGATGTCAGGTATATATTTATCGATTATCCTTTTATCTTAGGTTAAAATAAACTTATGCGTTGCTTCTGAAAACGAAGATTTATTTCGTTAATTTCTTACAAATATTATTATATTATCTTACAAATAACTTATTTAACTACCCTATTATTATAACTTTACCTGAAAACGAAGAAACGACAATTAAAGTCTATTCTTCCACCAATTATTCTTATTTATCTATCTTAAATCACAATAATCTAATACAATAATAACCTCTCAACTGACCATTGACCTCAGACTTTAGCGCTTGTCAGTTGTCAATGTCATTCAATGTCGTTCAAAAATTAAAGAAATATTATTTCTTTACATATATACGATCATTTCAATAGATATGTCATGCATAATTAATGTAAGTGATCTCTTCTTAAATGCAGAAATATCAAGTTGGATTCTGGGAACAAACCTATTCAGAAAATGTGCAAAATGATTTTCATTAGAACTCCTCGATAGGATCGGTTATACGCGGCCTGCACTCAGCGTGATCCTGCGATCCTCGTCAGATCGTCTGTCTTTCTATACATATAGAAAGACAAGATATATATTTCTATTTTCATACTGTTCCGATTTGAATAGTTTTTATTTTGTTAGATAGTCTATTTAAAGAGGAAGGCTTTAGGCTATATAACATTTCAATGAAATCAATAGGAGCGAAGCGTCAGTGAGAAATGTTGCAAAAACGGGATAAATTACTCACATTTGAGGTCTTTCGTCACATACGCTGCATAAACGGTTTAAGTTATTCAAAAACTATGTATGAAAGAATTATTCCTTCTCAATAATAAAAAAAAAGTCCGCGACAGTATATTTCTATCTCTCAAGATTTACTCATAATAACTTTATTTGTCGAAGAAGGCTACGATTATAATGTCCAAGCAGGCCACGTGGCGGCGGGTGAGGGGGAGGTGGGCCTTGCCCCACCGCCGTGCTTGACACTACCACTCGCGAGTGTATCTTTGCGAGGTAGCATGCCGCGCGGCTCAGACGCGTGGTCGGCTCCCTACGAAACGATTAAATAAAGCGTGCTTTATTTTAAACAAAAGTAAAAATATAATTTATGCCGAAGTACTTTGACCCATTATTTTAAAAACATTATTTTTTACATATTAGTTAAAAAAATTCTTATTCACGATTATACAATAACGTAAACCATCGTGAGCAATCAAAAAATAATCTCGATCGATCTCGATCGATTCCGACAACCACGCGAACGAAGTCGCGGCCACGCGAACGAAGTCGCGGGCACAGCCAGTATATGTATAATGAAAAGCTGACTGACTGACTGACATATCAACGCAGGGCCTTAACTGTTTTAAAAGTTATTGAATTGATATTCTGTATAAAGTTTCTTAATTGAAGATCATGAAACGCATGGTAATTTTTTTCCGAAAATCATAGGTAAAGTATGTAAGTTCTTCAACTTATATATTATAAATTATATATATATATATAAATATGGTATGGTTGTAATATAGTATGGTTGTAATATCCCAAGGATATCACTAACGCGTTGCGAACATTGTAACTTGAGGATATTATGCCACATTACCTAGTAAATTCACTGCCTATCACCCGACAGGCTGGAACACAGCAATGCCAACACCGCTATTTGGCGGTAAAAGTAGGTGAGAGTGGGGTACCGACGCAGGCGACCCTTCGTATGAGGCATAACTCACGTGTAAAATAGGATAATATAAGCATTTTTGTAATCATGAATTAACGATGGTCATGATGTGAAAAGTCAAACTGCATGTTTCCCAGCTATACGGTAAGTGCAATGCATTTCCGCGAGTCATCGGACGTCATTTACGTATGCGCGGTGCGCGCTTCGCGGTGGACGTCGAGGGTCAGAGGTCATCGCGACCACTCTCTCCGCCTGCAGCTAGCGACGATACATATATTTAATAATTATATAACAATTAGCAAGCTTCAGAATCACAAGGATTTCTTGATTCTACCGGGATAAAAAAGTAGCCTATGGTATTTTCTGTCTCTTAAACTATCAAGGTGTAAAAAACCATGACAACCTCTTAGTTTACACAATGAAAACTATCTTACGGGAATCAAGAATTTTCCATAATATATGTACTAATATTATAAAGCAGTAGAGTTTGTTTGTTTGTTTAAACGCACTAATACCAGGAACTATCAGGGTTGGATTGAAAAATCTTTTAATTTTGGACAGTCCATTTATCAAGGCAAGCTATACGCTAATAACAACAACAGTGTAGCATAAATGAAACTAGGTTTTAATCAACAACGCGGGTAAAACAGTACGGCGCTGCTAGCAAAATATCAATGCTAAATTTAATAATTTTGGTAGGCTCGTTGGCGCAGACGGTAGTGCGCCTATATAATTAACCATAGATTGTGGGTTCGATCCCCGCCCAGGACAAATATTTATATGATGATATTTGTGAAGTGCTTTTAGCGACTTACCTCGGAGTCAGGTCAACTTATGAGGTGTTGTGTGAATATACGGATGAAACAAATTTATTAAGAATCCTGGCATTAAAGAATAACAAACTTTCAGAATAATAATATTAGTAATGTGTCA
>JACJUM010004390.1:1133367-1155379 GCA_020976665.1 Heortia vitessoides
ATTCCAAAGTGGAAGACTAAAGTGGGAGACTAAAGTGGGAGACTAAAATGGCGGACTATAGTGGGAAACTAAAGTAGGAGACTAAAATGGGAGACCAAGGTGGGAGTCCAAAGTGGGAGACTAAAGTGAGAGACTAAAATGGCGGACTAAAGTAGGAAACTAAAGTGGGAGACTAAAATGGGAGACCAAGGTGGGAGTCCAAAGTAGGAAGCTAAAATGGGAGACAAAAATGGGAGACCAAGGTGGGAGTCCAAAGTGAGAAACTAAAGTGGGAGACTAAAATGGCGGACCAAAGTGGGAGTCCAAAGTGGGAGACTATATTGAGAGACTTAAGTGGGAGACTAAAGTTTGAGTTATGGTGGGACACTAAAGTGGGAGACTAAAGTGGGATATGAAAGTGGAAGATTAAAGTGTGAGCCTAAAGTGGCAGTCTAAAGTGGGAGACTAAAGTGGGAGACTTACGTAGGAGGCTGAAGTGGGAGACTAATGTGGGAGATTAAAGTATAAAACTGGTGTGTGAGACTAACAAGGGCAACAAAAGTGGGATACCGAAGTGGGAGACTAAAGTGGGAGGCTAAAGTGGGAGACTGAAGTAAAAGTAGAATTTTAAAAATCATTTAAGGTGTGCAAAAACTTAGCCCTTGCCATATTTACCTTCTGGCAGAGGCCTAGGTATCCCAACAAGATAGGACCCTGTTGGAGGCCGGTGGCGCAGTTGATGGAGGTGATGCGCGCGCCCGCCATGCGCACCTCGTAGTACCTGCAGCATAGGTACACATGTACACATTTTAGAGAAAGTGGAAAAAAACGAAGACGATGTATCTCACATTAGGGTGCTTTTAAGAAAAACGTTTAGGAATATAAAATAGTTAGGAAAAAATAAACCAAAGCTAGCCAAATTTTTGAGAAAATGCTTTGTGTGCATACAGGTAAATGCTTTACTACAAAAAAGTTGAAAAAGATTTATGTTAATTCTCATTCACTCACCTCACTACCCAATTAAATGCGTTGTCGACCGGAATGTAACTGTCCGGGTCGTTTAACAGCATATACTTTTGCAGATCTCGGAAAACAGATTTGGATGTACTATTCAAGGGATACAAGTAGTCCAGCAAGGCGGCCCTAGTCGCGGTGTGGGGCTGCGGCGACACACTACGGCCAACCAACACGACGCGCGCATCCTCCCCTCGCTCGTCTTTCATGAACAGGTGGACGTTCAGGAATTGATCGCGATGATCGGGTAAAGTCTTAGTGACCACGCATACTATCACCGTATCCCCACAAAAGAAGTCGCAGTGAAATATCCTAATCAGCCTGTTTTCACCGGGATTCACTTTCAGACAAGATCCGCCCACGAAGCCGTCCTCGAAGTACACTTCCAGGCAGTCGGAGTCGTCTTCGATAAGTGCCAGATAGTAGCGAGTCTTGTCGAGCTTGTGCCCCAACATCAGGTTGATGGACATTTGCACCATGGACCGCGCCGTGCTGGTGCTGACCGCGTCGCTGGACAGTCGACGTCGATAGCTGGTTTCCTCGGTCTGTTCTTTGTCTTCCTCCAAGTCCACCCGCACCTTAACCTCTCGGGTGCGCAAGCGTTTTCCCAGTGCACTCTTGCCCCGGCACGGCAGCTCGGCGGGCTCCTGCTCTACACCCTCTTCATGTAAGTCCTCTTTCGGCACTTTGGGTTTGTGAAATATGTTTTTTAAAATGTCTTTCATTTTCCGTTTACAATCCTTAGTTTTTTCTTCGGAGCAGTTAGGAGATACATCGACGTTGTCTGTCGCTTCTTCGTGGACAGTGCTGGTACATTTCGGCAAGGCGTCGTTCGATTGGGCTCGAGTTTCTGCATCGCTTATGTTTATTTGAATGGACCCCTCGCCGTCGACGATCTCCGAAGACTTTATTGCCTCGCTATCGTTTGCGAGCTGGTACTGGGACACCTGAATAATCTTCGCGGCAGTGGACAGCAAGTATCGGTGCGGGCCGTGGGACGAGTTCGGCTGATACTGCATATGTCGCAGATTGTACCACGGCACCGGGCACAACACCTAGATCAAAAGGTTATAACAACTGAACATTGGTGAACACAGAAAACGATACTCATAATTTATATTTACCTCGAGAAATGCTCAAAACTGTTCTCGAACACTTCTTCCGATCGTATCAAACAATATACAATAACTCCTATGCTAAAAACCACCGCGCCTCACCTCACCGTACAACCACCGCTTCATCCCCTGCCCCCTGCAGAAGGACGTCTTGAAAGGCAGGGAACTGGGAAGTCTGGTGTACAAGTACCGCCACAGGCTATCCCACAGAGCGCGGTCTCTCAGCAGGAAGTGGCCATAGGGCTGAAGGTTCGCGGCCAGCGCGACCGTGTTCACGTCGTGTGACTCCAGCGACATGGCCTCGTGCGTCCACGCCGGCGCAAACACCGCTAGCGAGCAGCCGTGCCTGTGGGCCACCTCCACCGCCTGCAAATAACTCCATGCCTTCGACTTACGCTCGTAAAGACGGGAATCAGCGCCCAAGATAACCCAAATATTGTTTATTGTATATATATCGAATTATGATAGTGAATGCCGTTTAATAAAAATTGCTCAAGAAAATTTACCTTCCAAAGGAGTTAAGGGGGCTGCAAAATTATTAGGAAACTTTGCTGTATTTGGAGGTAATTGAATGAAATTCAGTATTAAAATTCTTCATTGAAAGTCACGAAACACGTGTAAAATATTTTTTTGGAAATCATCCTTTAGGGGGTTAAAGTTAGTATTGAAATTCTACAACTTCAACACGATCACAATCACCTCAGACATAAGAAGTCCACTGCCGGTATAGGCCTCCCCGAGATCGGGGGAATTACTATTATTATTACTATCACTATCTGTCGGGTCTGGTACCTTAGTCCCCTGGTCCCCTGGTCCCCTTAGTCTTACAACACCTGGTACAGGGGTAGGTTCTATTCTACTCTGCCGGTTCCTCAAGGCTTAACTCGGGTGAAACCACAGAGCCCTGCTAGTATGTAAGAAAAATATAGTGCGGTGCCGGTTAAAAGAGTTGTGCATATAAGGTGTAACCTCCTGCACGTTGAACTGGCCTCCCCCGTAGAAGTTGCGGCCCCACACGTCGATGCCGACAAACAAGTCCCGCAGCCGGCCCGCCGCCTCCGCCTCTTCCGCGCTGCTGCGCACGTCCTCCTCCGACCACGAGTAGTTCGTGAAAAGGCCGTCACACGCATCGAAGAACGCTCTGCATCAGAACTTCAAGTGTAATGTGTAGGTGTTAAATTTAAACAGTTAAAGGTTTGTTACCTTTAACTGTCTAAATTTAAGATTTTATATATCTGTTGTAAAAATCAATGTCTTTACATTACATTGTATAAAATTAAGTCTGTGCGCTTGAAAACAACTGAAAGAATATGCATATTTGCAGCGATAGATAGAGTAATTCGAGATGTAGGTTTATATGCATTATACATATATACGAGTATTACAGTACAGAAAAGTCGAAAAATGCAAACATTTGTAAAGTGATGTTGCAGCAAACATGCTGCTGTACGTTTAAACTGCAAACGCTGGCTGAACCTTACGATATCATCGTTCCTCATCGTTACAGCAATTGTAAGTCCGGTGCTGGACATAGGCCTCCCCAAGAAAGGGAGAATTATGCCCATTATTGCCGCGCTGGGCAAGCGTGTTGGCAGAGTGCAGCTTTTACGACGGGGATGCTGCTGCCAATCTCCACCCGGTGCAATAGAGCTACACTGCTTCGGGTGGATATACCGCCATTCCAGTACCTCAGTCGCCTCTTACGACACCTGGTTCAGGTAAAGTGCTACTTTACCTGAACTAAAAGGTATTACAAAAATAATATGGGTTATTTACTATATATTTATTATACAATACAGTATAATACTGTAATGTATAAAATCCTTATTCAATTAAATATATTACATGCGTTGTAGATCAAAATTTAGATTAGATTTTCGTTAAAGTTGATATTTTAGAAGATATCAGAGATTTGAAAAACACATGTACAGCGGCTTGCGGCCAGTACGATTATATATAAAGATGACATAGTAGTACCGACTAACTAGTGTTATTAATAACTCCACAACACGTCACGTTAGTTTTAGCATCAGGGCGAAGCGGTGGCGGGTCGCTAACGTTTAATAAACAGTTTTAGACAGCCACTTGAGGATGGGGATTAGATGTGTATGTAACCTGATCTTACTCTATCTAACCCTTTTTCTGATTTGGATAGTCTTTAACGGGCTACATATTAATGGAGACGTCGACTCATTCCTTGGTTTCTCCAGTCATCCAATGAAAATCTAAGTGGCAGTCTGCTCTGTAGCCCCCACCTGTTTGTGCAATACGGTGTTGCATCGCCTATCGTCATGTAGCATCTGCCCAAGACATCTGCCCAAGACAAGTGCAAGTCACGGCTTAAACTAAGATATCTTCATCTGTTATCTTAGAGTACTACTATGCCCACTGCTGATATACTTGTATGCAGCCACACTGAGCGACGCCTCCTCTTGGAGAGGTGCTCTTGAGTGATCACCGTCCGTCTCATACAGATTTGGTGACTTCTTAACTACCTGTTCTTGTTGTTGAGGGCATTCTGCCAGTTGAGGTGGCCGTCGATGGTGACGCTGTCGTACCAGATCAACTCCGCGTCGGGCAGCTCCTGGTGCAGGATCTCGTGCAGATGCTTCACAAATTCCAGCAGCACACCTGGTTTAGAGATCTGAGCAAAGCGACTGTTCAGTGTTTTCTTTAACTACAAGGTTGGAACACAAACATACACACATTCAAGCTTAAGATGGTAAGCTTCAACTACAGCATTCCTTGGTTGTAACGAGTTTTCTTTCAAAACCAACGTTACACCTCCTATGTTGAGACAAAATATTCGTGTAGTATTACAATTAATATCACCATCATTATACCAGCCATTGGAAGTCCACTTGTGGACTTGGGCCTCTCCAAAAAAGGAGTTTAATTTGCCCACAATAGCCGCGCAGGGCAAGCATTTCGGCAAGCGTAGAGCGCAGCTTTCGCGGTGGAGATGCTGCTGCCCATCCCCGCCTTGCCCATTTGAGCTACACTGTTTCGGATGGGTATACCGCCATCTGCCGGTTCTGGTACTTTAGTCGCCTCTAACGTCACCTGGTGCAGTGGGAGGTACTATTCTCAGCGGTGCCATCACTTTTAACAATAGGAGTAGAAAAACAAGATTTTTTAATAGCCCTATTGCTTAACAATTAGTATAACACTTAGGATCGGATAGGCTCGCCGAGACTGATCACTTCATGTTACATGAATACTACTAACCTTATTTTCCACATTCAGAAGCCAGCCATCAAATTTCAAGGTTTTGGCGATGGCGACAAGAGTGCTTGCGAAAAGTTTGTATTCAGCTTCAGAACCCAGTACTTTGTCCCAAAAGACTATGCCATCTGCCCACTCCGTGATCACAGTTCCTGTATAATAAAAAACATTTTACCAGGCCTAAGAGAGCAGACGATAGTGAGTCTTATGAGCCAAAGGTCGTGGGTTCGATTCCCATCCTACCCTGGACAAATATGATGATATTTTAGTTTATTTTGTGTCTGGGTATTAAATATATGTATTTTAGTAGTATATTTGCGATTCCTGTTGACTGACGTCTACAACACAAGTGCTTTAAGCGACTTATCATGAAATTAGGTCAAGGTATAAAATGTTGTGTTAATTAAAATTAAATTACTTGAAATTAGGTGACGAGTTTATCACTCGTAACATATAATTAAATATCTGAAGGATCTGCTAGAGTAAAGTTAAATAAATACTTAAGATATCTTTGGTTCGCATGAATTGAACGCAAGAAAAATATCTTGTTGCATTTAAAAGACAAATTATTGAGAAATAATAGACTATGTAACATCACAAAACTTAATTCGTAATTCTTTAAAAACTTCTACTTACCTATCACCTTCACCCCATGCTCATGGGCCACATTGATCCACGCCAGTGGCGGGATGGTGATCAGGTGATGACTGAAGTAGCAGAATATATCGATGCCGGCCCAGTTGTAGAAAGTGTATGCATCATATTTTCCGGTTCCCTCTATAATACTGAAAAAACATTCAATGTAAATTATACATCATAATCAGTCAGTTTACGCATAATCAGGGCATAGCGTGCGCAACGAACGGCCATTGGTTGCGACCAGGCAAAGTGGCCAGAACCGCAAGATCGCGCTGGATGCAAGCTGCATACAACCGGTCCTATTCGATATTATTTGGGTAGGCCTATGTCCAGCAGCGGACATTCATGATGTACGTCCTACCTGATATGATAATGATGGTATCAGTTCGACCTATCCAAATACAAAAAACAACTTCTATATCTTCGACATGTCATGAGCCATTTTTTCTCCCTGCACCAGGAGCAATGGACCAGCGTAAAGCGTAATTTTAATATCATTAAGAAACGACAAAGCGGGCCCGTGCCTATTGGTGAAATACGCATCCTTCTTAGGAACCCTACATCTAAGATACAACAGATACAAATGTAGATATACAGATGTATATAGTGAAGAAGATTGCAAGTAACCACAGTTATAGTTACAAATGCATAAAAAACGGCAAAATTCAAATATCGTAAAAGTGATTCATCGTTGATTTACATAAAATAGTTCTAATCTAATTTTAGACAAGTTTTTTTATTTGTTGCATAGCCCTTCAATTCACTATTTTATAAATTTATTAACTAGTTCATTATACCAAACACTTAAGTGATTAATCGGAAAACTTTTTTATCAAAATGCAAGAGGTTTAAGAACATATACTAAATTTGTATTTTCAATAAATCCTATTCGTTTTAATGCATAATTACTTTGTTAAACACCAATTCCTTATAGCATTAATTAAATACACATTACTAGCTTTATGTCGATCGACACCACTTTATGTCGTGTCACGTGGGAACTCTTCCGATATTAAAAGTAGCTAATGTTCTTCCATAGAATTTAAACTAACCACATACGAAATTTCATCAAAGTCGGTTCACCAGTTAAAATGAGAAAGCGAACAAATAGACATTTATAGATTTTCTCAACTCAGTTTCCGCAACAATTGCACGTATTCAAAAATAGGTAGGTACTTTTATGCAGCAATACTTTTCGTAACGTTCATGTAGGTTTTGTTAAGTATATTGTACGAATAAATAATCGCTCAACTCGGAGAATGTTACTAGAGTAATCAAATTATATCATGACAATTATACACTCTTTATGGTATGGGTATGGTATGGTATTATTATCGCAAAAAGCGATTTCTAACAGGCAACCTTGTGATAGTAAAGATTGAGAAGAGAGGTGTACATAAGATAAATATAGTTGTAATAATTTTAATATATATAAAAACATAAAAACATATTTTTCATGTATAGATAAGGAATCATTTAACTGTAAACAAAGATAATACTCCTTCACTAACCGTTTAAAGACTGTCAAGAACAAAAGGTAAAACAACGTTTATTTATTGGACTTATTTTTTTAGCATCTAAACTATTTAAGATTAAAATTTTGTAAGGGTAATAAAAGTAAAAACGTTCCATTTCACGATTAATTCTCAAAATAGTACCTCAGAATTGCAAAAATGTAGATGTCGCTGCAATTAAAAAAAACAATGTCAGTGAAGACAACTATGCCGGAATACATCGAAAGTCAAGAACTTTGTTAAATTATTAATAAAATCTTACCTATCATCATGATATCCATTGGCCATGTCATGACAAACAAGTGTTCTCGGAAGGTTTTTATTTTCAATTCGTGGAACATCATCGGTATCTGGACTAAAATGGCAGAATGTGTCTGCACCATCTTCTATGAAATTTCTATCAACAAATCGATTCGTAAGGTCCATGTTTTTGATCATAGACTGACTATGTGACTTCAATTCTTTGCATAGCGTTCTCCAAGCCGGAGGATTTTGTAGAAAAACATCAATACCATTATACGTGTCAATTGGCTTACAAATGAATTCGTTGTCTTTCCACGGGTTAATTTTCACTTTATTCATTATGAGCACAAATTCTTTAAACGATCACTGTAATTATATACTTTAATACGCATGAATAAATGTAGCGTTTAGCAAATAACACAGTTGTTTACTTCTAACAGATGTTCTGTCACGGTCACTGAATTGACAAGTTGACAGCACAGCTGAGCCCAGCGTATTTTGTTGAAGTCGTATCCTCTTTGGTAGCTGGCGATACAAACAATGCATTGTTGATAGTGCACCATGCAATATATCAATTCTTATCAATTAACATTGTTTTAATAGGCTATAGTGTCAAGGCAACATTTTTCACTGAATGGATATTTTACACTCATATACTATGTACTAATCAGTTTTAATATTTAGTACTCTTTAGTTAAAAACAAGACTCCAAACTTCGTATCGCATAATCTTAAGAGATTCACTTTTTTTCAAATAAATATCATTTTTTTGCCTCATTCACCTGAGCAAAATTGTGTAAATTCAGAATTATTTTTAACTTTTTAAATTACAGAACAAATAAATGCAGTTAATGCCAGTAACCAATTTATAAACGATTTTACTAAATTTATTTTCCAATCCAATTTTTTCCCATATAAGTATGACCCAATTCATGTAGTACAGGATGTTTATATCTACAATGTATGTCACACAACTGTGGAATATTTTGTAGAGTAATGCCAACCCAGTTTCATAGATAAAAATACTTGGTCACACTATTTTTGATAAGGATTCTAACATTGTTAATCATACATCCTTTGCGTGCATAATAGTATTAAACAATCTGAGTGCTCTTTCGATTTTTTTTCATAAAGCACCTACTTTTTGTAGCTGTTTCTGATTTTCATTATACTTGAACAAATTTCAATATATATATTTTTATTATTTATAATTTAATAACTTAAGTTACTTTTAAGATCTATGATTGTAATAGCTTATGTGCTAACTATTGCTTTTAGCTTAATCACTAAGATGTGTCAAGATCTATTTATACCTTTAGTCCTTTCGGGTCATATACGCTCAAATATGTTTATAATTTAATAGAAAAAAAAAAGCTAATAATGTGACATCAAAAATTTAAAAAGGCTGCAAGATGTGTTAATTGTTTACCTATTAGCTAAATGTCAAAAACTACATGAAAAATTAATAGGCTGTGTAGGAATAGGTGCCTGTGATCAGAAAGGAAAAAAAGCGCACTGACATAACAAGCAAGTGACAGGATGTCATGTCAACAATTAATGTATAGTATAAATCGTGAAGAAAAAGCTGAGCGCACTTATTTACATTAACTTCGAAGGAATTTCATAGAATAAAACAATATTTATTTACCTAGAATTTCGGTAAACGTATGTATTCAAGTAACTATAAATCCGTCGTCCATATAAACAAAAGTTTGAGGCTAAGTTTCCTGTTGTTATAATTTTTACTAATACAGTTTGAAATAAAATATATTTACAAATGTCTAAATGGGGTATTAAAAGCAAACTATGTCAGTTACGGATAAGTACTTTCTGTTCCTGGATTTTATGTTTAATAACAATTGTACAATTTTTCTCATCTTATGGAAAGTACAACTATGAACACGTTCCCAGAGAGTTGCTGCCGGAAAAACTTTACAAAAATGTAGCTTCAAACTTAGTGTTAAATAAAATGAAACCTGACTGTGTTTATGACCGCATACTGCAGAGTGAGAAGTCAATAGAAAATTGGCAAGTGCCTAAGAAATTTGATGACTTTGACCCCAAAGGTATTGGCAATGGTAGTTATACTCCAGAACACTGCAATCCACTGTTCAGTGTGGCAATACTTGTCACATACCGCAACAGACAAAGCCAGCTGGACATCTTTCTTCCATATATGCACAACTTTTTGAGAAAACAGAATATTCACTACAAGTAAGTTATTGATTATTAGTTACCGCTACATGAAAACCTCAGTGTTGAAAATAAGACTACCATTCGATCATATTCGATTGTTGTTAACTGTAAGTCCGCTTTTCTTTCTCTGGGAATAATTTCAGCTTGTAGCAGCATCAGCGTTTATATATTATTTTTTATAAAATATATATATTTGCAAAAAAAGGGCACCAAAGCAATGAACCATTTTAAATGTTACTATTAGTTTGTTTCATAATTATAGGTAGTTTTACTTTCACAATTTTGTGAATTAATAAGCAAATAATTGTTTTCGTCAGTATTATAATAAAATTGATAAAATTTATGGGTCTTAATGCTAAAGTTCATTAGTAGTGTATGCTCGCTAGTAGTGCGCTCATAAAGTAAAAGTTAACAAAGATTTTTGTTTGTTTTTTTTAATAAAGCAGATAAATGTTTATTATCGAGTGTGATCTCTAGCTGAAATCACACTTTGAATTCGTCTTGGTATGCTGGCGAGGATATCCCGGATACTTGCTTGCGGAATACGTTCCCAATCCGCCGCAATCACATTCGTCAGCTCTCTGGTGGTCTGCGGAGCCGGTTGTTGAGCCAGACATACTCTATAGGGTTGAGGTTGGGACTTCGAGCTGGTCAATCCAAACGACGAATGCCGACTTGCACATACGCTTCCACATCGCCAGACCGGTGGGCGCGAGCGTTGTCATCCATAAAAATTGAGTCTTCGCCTAAAAACAAATAAAACAAGCCTCTGCAAAGCGTTCTTCTCGTCTTCGTAGCACTCGCCGACGTCGATCTTCACCGAACAGAGATATCCTGGCTTCATCGGAGAACAATATCCTATTCCAGTCTTTTTGAGTCCATGACTCACAATTTTGAGCAAACCTAAGCCTGGCAACTCTGTGCTCACGGAGTAGGTTAGGGCCGCAGGCCGGGCGATGACTGCGTATATTGGCCGCGTGAAGCCTCCTCCTGACCGTCCATAGACTAATATGCACATTTCTTACTTCTTCGAGGTTGTTCTTAAGGTCCACATTCGAAGACTTGCGATTTCTCAATGCGCAACTTACAAGAAACCATCATCGTGGTTGGGTACATGGTTTTCTTGCAGAACCAGGCCTTCTCTCGACGGAATCGGTGTCTTGATACCGCTGCCAGGTCCTTTGAACCGTCGAGCGACTCGCACTTAGCCTCTGAGCCACGAAGCATTGGCCGCGACCCTCTTCGAACAGCGCAATTATTTTGGTAGCTTATATCACTTTGTCTAACATTATTGAGACAGCTAAATAGCAATAAATGAAGCTTTGACAATTAAAAATATGAAATAAATTTATAAAAATTGACTAAAAGTTATGAAAACCGATATTATCTTTTGGAACTTCGCACCAAAAATTTAGGATAAAAAGTGGTTTTCTGTAGAAGCATCGAACGAAAATTTTAATTTAGAACGTACTGTTTTAAACACCACGGCATTTTTAAAACTGGCTAGTAACATGTACAAATGATTAAAATCATTTTAATACCGTATTTTTTTAAAGAAGAATTAAAATCAAAGCCGCCCGTTTTTTGCAAATAAGTGTATATATTTTATAGTCACCTGTAATTAAAAAATATATCGTAATACTTTAGTAATTTAAATCAAACTGCGTCTTCTCAATTTTCTTTTAATTCTACTTCTCGAAATAGGCTTAATTGTATGTATTGATAAATAAAAAACAATTACATTTTTTTTTATTGTAGATACAGATTTGATCATAGACACAGTGTTGGTATTCTCCCTGAGTTTCCCTAACAGCCATATGTAACAACATATGTATTGCTTACATAATGTAGGTAACATTATGTAAGCAATACATATAACTGAAATAAATAATAGGACTGGTCTCTGATGCACCTTCGAGTTGTGAGACAAACAAGAAAAATCAGACATATTGTTGTTTATTACTTTTTATTTACTGAACATCCATCCAGTGGTGCTAGAAATTACATCTATCAGTCCGACAATAGGAACATTTAAAAAAGTCATTATTTAATTATTATAGTTTTTATAATTGAGAATATATAATGATCTCTACAAATAAAGAAGAATGTTAAATGTCAATCAACAAGTAATTTTTTTATCAATTTTAATAGAATAAGTAAATTGTTCCCAAACTAAAACTGTATTGTGTTTAATTGATCTCATCAGTTGCAAAATATATTGTTTCATACCTTGCTACCTTCTTTCCACATATGCCATCTACCTACTCATTATAATTGGTCAACTCATGGACCACTTGTGGGAGAAGCAAGGAAATTGTGTCCGGATGTAGCAAATGAAAATCAATTATTACCAATTATCTCTATTATAATTAGTCTTGCCATTATATTATATTTTATTAACTAACAAGATATAATTTGATCACAGGATATACCTCATCGAGCAGCAGGACAACAAGAGTTGGAACAAGGGTTTGCTGTATAACATTGGGGCCCGGCACGCGATCGCGGAGAAGTTCCCCTGTCTCATCCTCCACGACGTGGACCTGCTACCCTTGGACGAGAGCAACCTGTACGCGTGCCTGCAGCAGCCGCGCCACATGAGCGCCAGCATCGACAAGTTCCGCTACGTGCTCACCTACGACTGGCTCGTCGGCGGCGTGCTGGCCGTCCGCAGCGACCAGTACAAGGAGCTCAACGGATTCTCCAACCGATTCCATGGCTGGGGCGGGGAAGACGACGACTTCGCGAACAGAATCACCTCTCACAAGCTGGAGATATTGAGGTGATATTTTTAGGTTTATCGTGTTACAGATTACTTTTTGCCAATTTAAAACAATTTCAGGAGAGTTGGTATAGCGTAAATTATAGGAAGCAAAGAAATATATCAATCGATCGCTCGGCTGGAGACGCCGGCGACCCTTTTTAAATTAGCAAATGAACGAATGAACCCCCAGGTTCCCGCGGCGCATGTCGCGGTACCGCATGCTGCTGCACGCGCCGCAGCCCAAGAACGGCGCGCGCGCGCGCATCATGGCGGAGAACCTGCACGCGCGCGCGCCCGACGGCCTCGCCTCGCTGGCCTACGACGAGCTGCACCTGAAGACCCACAGGCTCTTCGTGCAGATCGGGGTCCGGTTATGATCTTCCAGAAACTTCAGCGGCGGGACTGGCTCGGGCCGCCGGCTGTCTTTCGTCGGTCGTCTGCGCCGGTGCCGCCTTGCTCTCGACCTGTTTCTCCCGCCGCTTCCCTGCGCGCGCTTCGTCTGCCCATTTCCTATTATATACTTCTTTAAATTAGCTCGATTAGAATGACAGATGTCAATTTAAAGTCGTCAGGCATTATGCAATTTGGCTTCATTTATTTCATATATAAAATCAAACCATAAAACCAAAAATGCATTATAATAGAATACTTTAAAACACGTCTATTTGACAGCAGTCATTTTAATGAAGGTATATATAAATGACTGCAGTTAATTATATGAAGGCACACATTATATATAGGCCGTGATCGGAGGAATCTTTTAATTTGATTTTCAACTTCCGCGACTGCACTTCCATTTTATTCGGGAATTTCATTCTCTTCCACTGTATTCGCGGCTTCAATTAACCGCTACAGTATAGAGTACTAGTTGTGTAATTTTTTTAAATTAATTATTCAGGTGAAAGCATCAAATTTATGAAATAATTAAAAAATGGGAAAGTTATATTTTTCGCATAGGTACTGAGGCTTTAAACCTCAAACAATATTACAGTATTTATGTCTAGTTTTTGTGCTCCTTCTGAATGTGGGAAGTTAGAGTAGGGCCCAGCACCACCTAGCTCTAGATAATATGAAAAGAGAGAATATTAGCAAAGGATTCCGTGTCAATAACCGAACGAGCCGATAAGGAAGTTTACTCCATATAATTTCTGATTATGCCTTATCTTCGGTGTAGCTACTCGTCCACTCTCCATCAGCTTGTCCTAGTGCGGAATGGTTCCTTTTAAAAGTCCATTTATACAGTATTTACCATATAGTTATGTAATCTTATTTCTTTTACATTGAGGCTGTGTCTTGAAATGGCTATTAGGGATGTACTTAATTTAGTTATACGTACTTTTGTATTAAATTTATTTTAGTTATTCTAGTATCTAATATCAAAAATGTGTTTCAATCTCAGCAAAGCAACAAATGAGCCGATGTAAATAAATATTTCAATTTATTATAATTCCTATGCCAGTTTTGAACTGGAAGTTCAACAGACAGCGTTCGTACAGGTCGATATCTGTAACTTGTGCAAGTGTTTATTTGTTGCTGATAAATAATCTAAGAGCTAATGTTTCTAAGGATTTCGTTCAGTTAGATAAACGTGTACATTTAGTATTCTTTATTACAAAAACAATAAGTACGGTAACCGACAGATAAACCTACCAAAGTCTGTCAAATCTTTGCAGTCAATTTTGAACTCAATGACTCGCTCTTATTGATTAATATCGATTGCGATGTTTTGACAGATTTGGGTAGGTTGGACTGTTACTGCGTATACATATATGTAGAAAGTTTCGACTTGACCGTCTAGTCAACCGAGTGTTCTTTTCAAAATGTATATTACTTTTTAATTCTCTAAATTGTATCATTGAATTGAAGGCAAGTAGTGAAAACTTAAACAAGATTAACATTTCTCATGTGTGAAATTAGCGCCATTATTAGTATTGAAGGGATATTGAGAAATGTGCGTGTACACACGGCTGCAGATCATTCGATACTTAACCTGTCAAAGTAAATTTTGATGATGGTTACGACTGATGTATACGAGCAGCAACTGCACGATGCAGTTATTGTAAATTAGTATCAATCATTTGTATGGTTTAAGAGATCCAAAGACAATCCAAAATAATGCCCAGTACTTCCACAAAGTATATATGATATTACAAAAGTAATTCTTATGAGTGTCTTCCTTCTTGGATGTGTTCGCCGCAACTGATCGTATCTGTCATTCCAGGATAACGTACAGTAATATAAGATAAATAAAATACACCGCGTGCAAGTTGAACATTGTAATTTCAAACAGTTTTTTACATGTTAATTAATTTTGGAATTAAATGTTTTAAAAATGGCACCTTTTTTATTTTTTAACTCATATAAATGTTTTCATTTTCTTTAATTAGCTAAACATTATACAAGAAAAAAAACGAAATAAGAATCTAACCCAAAGAGTTAACAAATGCAATTTTAAGCAACAAAATGCCTTTTGTCACTGTATAATTACAATAATACCTACGCAGGTATCTAAGAGAAAAACAGAACAGTCTTTGTATCTTGGAGCGACACACATAAAATATCAATTTGTCGTTAACTGTCGACTGATGAAGGCAGAAAATACAGCGGAATCCTTATACAATAACATCAAAGGGAAGTGTCCGACATCATAAGTTCGCATCGTATCTGTCTTATGCGCTAAACCCACGACGGGTTCGATTCCCATCTGTCTACGACAAATATTCACTTCGTATTATTAAAGACATAATAATGATACTTTATATGTTTTTCACGTACATAATACAATTTTGGGTGTTATATTATGGACGTATACAAGTATTGTATTGGTAATTCCTCTGTTCACACGAGTACCTCACTTTAAGCCCCCGCTGCGTGCTGTCACTCATGTGACGGTAAGCGAATTCTCTATTATTGAAATAAACGGGCGTCACAAAGACAGAGCATCACAATAGGGGGTGCGTCGACAACTTCCTGTTTTTGTTGGATATGTACCCAAATATATTCGATCTAAATACAAAACTTATTCGAGTCGTTAATTCTACGTCTATAGAGTCGAACGGATTTCACCGAAGGTGGAAGCGGGGGACTCCGGCAATAGAGGGGTGATGTTGCTGACGTTCGCCAGAGAGGTTGTTCCTCCGGCGGGCCAGCGGCACCGCTGACGTTGCGGCGCGCGTCACAGCGGCCGCAGGTGCGCCCAGTCGGGGCCGGCCGCCAGCGACACGGGCAGCGCGCGCAGGCCCGCCGCGCGCCCGCAGGCCTCCATCGCCCGCCGCACTATGTCTGCGGCGGGACCCTCGCTTTCGATACGGCTAGGGAAATGGGACCGGGCAGCCTGTGCGACCGCCTCGCGGTTCGGAAAACGTCCTTCGCCGGAGGCTGTTCTCGACCGCTCCGTCGATATTGTTTTAATATAGAGTGCTAAATATATGTAAGACACTATTTTCCCAACGTCTGGTTAAAAAACAAACACCAGTGAAAATAATGCCAACGAGAAGAACACTTACAGTGGAGGTTTCTGTGAGGACGACATGACGAGATCTCAAAAATTTTTTTCGGACTATACTAAGATCGCATACACGTGATACCTCACTGGTATAAACCGACAGTCAGTCGGCTGTTCGTTCCCGAGCAACAAAACTATAGTCGGGTAACGCACTAGAAATTGTCAGAACCGCTCCCAAAAAGGTGACTTATGGCACTGAATCATAAAGCAGCTTATGAGCGGCATAAGATATCAACGATGAGGCACCGATCCGGATTGAACCGCAGGGTCGCGCCGCACGCAAACCGCACGGTTTTCGGGGATGGCTCCGCTACATACTCGATCCCGATGGCCCCCAAAGGTTTACTTAGCTGCGGCAACACATGCGAGTGCACGAACCGGCGGCGCGCGCCACGTCGTCCACGGCCACCTCCCACACCAGCTCGTCGTGTATCTGCAGCAGCAGGCGCGCGCGCACCGGCGGCTCGCCGCTTCGGAGCGCCGCCTCGGCCTCCACCATGGCTATCTTGCACAGGTCGGCCGCGGTCCCTGTCCCGTCGGGTTTATTACAGTTTGTATTGCGCGGTCGGTTTCGGCCTATTTTCGTAAAAGGAGCAGCCGTGTACTAAAATAAAAATACCGAAAAATTCGTTTCGATCGATGAACACGGCGAACGGCTTGTGAACAGCGGCGTACCTTGCACGACGAAGTTGACGGCCTGCCGCTCGGCCAACGCGCGCTGTTGCGCGTCGGCGCTGCTGATGCGCGGGAAGGCGCGCGCGCGCCCGCACAGCGTGCGCAGGCGGCCGTCGGCGCGCGCGCGCTCCGCCACCGAGCGGCCGAACGCCTTCAGCGACGGGAACTTCTCTGCGATATACGATCGAGGAGGATCGAGAGGTAGAATAGGCGAAACCGTTCATCTATAAAAGGATCGGAGCGGGACCGACGACTAGGCGACGACCTACCACTCGAGGGCGCCTCCGAAGCCAGAGCTCGGCTCGAGCGACTGTCGTTGGGCGAGTCGAGTCTATGCCGGGTCCGCCCTCGAATGCAATATATATGCGCGAATTTGGAGCCGAATTTGTTTCTTCTAGCAAGTTGGATTAGTCTCACCGTGGAAGTCGGCCGCGACGGCGAGCGCGCGCTCGTGGCCGACGTTGAGGATGTCCGCGAGCTTGCGCGCGCCGGCGCCGTACAGGCCGGCGTACACCACGCGCTTGGTGCGCGCGCGGGCCGCCGCCGACACGCGCGCCTCGCGCACGCCCAGCCTGCGCCGCGCGACACGCTCCATTAGACTATTCGCTTTTTCATGACTTTAGTGAGCGTGCGTGCAACTTGTGCGAGACTATAAGCGGTCGGAGTTCTTAGAAACAGACCGCATCCTGAGAATTTCGACGCCTCGCCGACCCTCCGCCGGCCCTCGTGTGACACGGTTGTCACACGAGGCTCCTGTGAGACGACTCCCGGTAGTCTCTCAGAAGTCGACACGTCAATGATACGGTACGTCAATGGTATGGTAATGACGCGGGTCTCTCCCGCGCTTTGTTTTCGACCAGCGATGCGAGCGCTGCTATTCGGCGACAGACGGTCGGAATTAAGCTGTGACGATTGATTTAATACAAAATCGTATATCACATATACACGCATGTCGTCGAAAGCGACATTACCTCCCCTCAATTTTCGCTTTGAAAACAATCGAAATAAGTTGCTAGAAAATCCCAAACCCGGAGCCACATACACCAGACCAGATAGACAACAGAGAGACCATTGTGCGGCGAGTACCACGAAGAGGTCGCGGCGCGTGGCCAGCGCGCTCAGCAGCGTGGCGTCGGCGGCGGCGTGCGCCCACACGCGGCACTCCACGTGCTTGAAGTCCGCCGCCAGCAGCCGGCGGCCCGCGCGCGCGCGGTACACCGCCCGGAGCAGCAACGCCGGCGCGTCTCCCCCGCCGACGATCCGGAAACGAACCGAGTCGGTCATATTTTTTTTCGAGCTAATCGACTGCAAGCGATCTCGAATAGTCAGTATCTCGCGAGTCTCAATATTCTGACTCCCGTGTAGTCGGATCGAAGCTAAAGATATCGAATGCTCGAATCCGAGTTTAATGACGCCTGGAGATACCGAAGATGGCCTCCCCCGATTTTGGGTTGACGTCGACCAGCAGGGAAAGACTTACAATGTCGCTGTCGTAAATGCTTTACATAATGGTATAATACCGAGTGTCTTTGGTTAATGGTCAAAGGTCAAGTGTCAAGAAATATAAAATATCATACAAGTAAATATAAATAAACATAATATTGGTACGACATCATATCTGCCAATGCCGACTGTTCTTCGCAGAGTGATTTAAGTACATTTTGGGATATATTTGCCCGTAGCCCGCCCCGACATGATGCGTTGCATTTGAGTTACGCCGTTTTAGAAGGATACAATAATCTTTCTGCGTCTGTCGCCTGTGTCGTCGGATAACCTGATAGAAAAAGATATCCTAACCTAACCTGCTGCTGCCACACGTCAAAGAGAAGTGTCAAGGTATAAGATGATCGCAAACTTAAGAAATGAGTTACGTTGTTTCCAAAGTTGTTGTTACTCACCGGTGTCCTCAGACTCTGGAAACATGACCAGCTTGAACGGCGCCTTGGGTATAGCTTGCAGATTTGGATTGTTGGAAGCTATTCGGCCGGTGGACGCGGCCGCCTGTTCCCTGTATCGTGGTCGACTATACGTCATAGTTTATCCATTTTACGAGCTCGATGGCGCAGTTCGTAGTGATCGTAAACCCTATTGTGTGCGCCAAGGCTCCAGGGTTTGATCCCCGCCAAAGACAGCATATATATGATAAATATTTGTATTTGTTTTATGACTGCATATAAAATACGTATTCAGGTATACAATTAATTATTTCTCTGTTACCTGATGTCCGCAACACAATTACTTTAAGCGATTTATGTCTAAGTAAAGTGAGGTACCCACTGAGTAGAATAGTACCTCCCACTGCATCAGGTATCGTAAGAGGCGTTTGAGGTACCAGAACAGGCAAATGGCGGTATATCCATCCGAAATAGCTCAAATGTACTGGGCTGGAATGGGCAGCAGCATCTCCGTCGTGAAAGCTGTGCTCTGCGATTGCCAACACGCTTACCCAGCGTGGCAATTGTGGGCAAAATCTCCTTTCTTGAGGAGACCTATGTCCAGCAGTGAACGTCCAATAGCTGATATGATGATGAAAGTGAATGTGTGAGATGTTGTATGAATTTAATATAATTTAGTGTGGTTTTGTTTATTTCATATGTTCAATACATAGCAGGTTTACTATGCGAGGCACCAGAACAGAACCTGCAATAAATACGGTAGTGGTAAACATCTAATTAATCTTTTCAATTAGATCTACTTCTATACTATAGCACACATTGAATTAAGATATAATATAATAAAAGTTGGTATTGAACGACCTAGACGAACATATCTTCACCAGGTAGAAGAAAGAGGTGTTAAAAAAGAGCCAGGTCAGAATTACCGAGAATAAACGAGCAAGTATGCAAGGATTAATGCGTGAGAGGTATACCAAGATCGCAATAAGTGGAGATCCATAGTCTCTGCCTACCCCGACGGGACACAGGCGTATGTATGTCTCTATGTATGTAAGAATTATGATTACTCAAACTTACCATGAAGGTCGAACCACGCCGTCCTTCACGTGCTGTGCGATGCCAGTAATGAAGGTTGCGTGCGCCTTGTGCAGGCGACGGTACTCCAAAATCAATTTTGGCAGCGGGTGAGCGGACATTAAACTTCTCAACTATAATATAATATAAGATTCTTCTTTGTTCACGAGCATTTACCCAAACAAATGCCAAATTTTCTCAATAAATATCACAAGTTAGAGATTACTGAAAATACTGACCCCTACGCGAATTTCAATATTTTTAATATCCTACGGGGGTTTTAATGTCTGTCTGCCGATAAACTCATAATCTGAAAATTATGCTTTCTTTGTGTAATTTGGCAAAAATATGAAGATATTGTTAATGTGGCATAATAATTTCAAGTCACAAGGTTGGCTACTGGTTTTCTTTGTGATATTAGGAGCGTCTACTGGCTGCAGTGAAAAAAAATTATGACAGCAGCTTGAGCTACAAAATATCATCATCAGTAGTACCACATGTAGCTACAAAGTATTTTCAAATCCAATGAAAGGTAAGAATCTCACCGCAGCTTCGGAAGTGGACTTGGCCCCGGTCCCGATGGTCTCTCTGATCTTGACGTTGGTCTTGGAGTCGAGCTGCAGCTGGTCGTATAGAATAGCGCGCACTTGCACAGGCGACATGATCTGGAAGCAGTATTGCCAGTTCAAGGAAACAAGATTTGGGACATCTAAAAAATCGGGACTTAAGAAATCAAATCGGTACAGCTACAAAAGGTTAAAAAGAAGAAAATAGGATAAACAGACTTTGAATCACCAATTTCAGATTAAAACAAATAACATTCAAGTTCTTGAGTAGCCGTAGTCTTATTAATAATTATATAAAGCAGTAGGCAATAAAGGCTAAAGAGAGCAAGGAGATTAATGAAATCGGGATAAAGGCAGAACTCCTTGCAAAACGATAGCACTCAGCGATGGAACACCTGGAAGGGCGCACCGGCCGCCTCGTGGCACGCACGCTCCACCGAACGGAGTTGCGACACGAGTACGCTCTCCATGCTCTTCAACTGGTCCATGTCTACTGTTACGCCCCTCCTCTCCATATCTGAGTCAAAAGGCATTCCTTTCTGTTAGACGGAGAAGTGGACATGATGTTACTGTGATGTCACTTTAAAAAAAAACTGCATGTAATGTTAACCTCATTCATTTCAGAAACTGCATCGCGCTTACCGTTTTCACAATGCTCTAAATTATACTTGCCCGGCATAATTATAACTCGGGGCAGTGAACCTGTAACCTACCACCTGGCACTGCGAAACAACTTCCCTGCTTGCTAACTTAGCGAGCGAACTTTAAACAAAACACACAGTAGCAATTAAAAGTACAGTTTTTCAAAAAATCTCTTTAAAAAACATTATTATAAAGTTTAAAATTAAGACCAATAAGAATAACACGCTTATCTATATAGTAACAGTAATTTTAAAAGTACTAGAAAACAAGTACAAGCGTTTAATGGAACTGTTTTTTAAGTAAAAAAATAAAACGAAACCTTTTAATTATTTAAAAACCGTTGTTTTTAAAATAACGTTTTTGTTTATATTAACGTTATGATAAAAAAAGCGTTGCGAACTCCCCATTTAGAAGTCAGCGTTATTGATATTGAAAGATTTTGATTTTAATCACTATTTGTGAGTATTGGTTTCTTGTTTATAATCATGGTAGTTACGTTAACCTGCTATAGACTGGTCGGTACAAACTAGAGATACCTGTAAGGATAGGCAAAACGCGCATTTCAATATCGACGAAGATATTCCACAAGGAGTTCTCGATCAAGAGACCCCTTGTCTTGTCCGCGCACTCCTTCAGCAGCACCGAGTACCAGGCAGTTTTCTGCAGCGCGCAGTCGGTCGCGATCGTGTACTGCGGCGCGTGCGACACCAACGTCTGCAGCGCGCAGAAGTTCTCCGGCGCGTTGTCCGGCTCCAACAGAGCCCCCCCGATCTACAAACATTTTCAAGACATTATTTATGTCAATGTTTGTAAGGGTAGATGTATGTTGTTATAAGGAGACAACCCCACCACTTTTTTTGGACGAACCTATTACTGGTCTACTCAGATGTCAATTCCAGCGCCACCGAAGCGGGAGCGGGGGCGAGCGCGCGTGTAGCTACGGTCGCGGGGGCGAGCGCGCGTGTAG
>JACJUM010004390.1:1155389-1175544 GCA_020976665.1 Heortia vitessoides
TGTGCCAGTGAGAGGGTGAGGAAGGGTTGCGATCTTCGCGTTTATTTTATCGGGCGGGTCTTCGATCACGTAACGCGTTCTACGATGTCGGACGTGGGCCCCACCTGCGTCTGAGAATCACTTAAATATATATATTTCTAGAAGTATACCAGTAGTCCCGACAGACGTCCTGTCTTAACTATCTTAATACCTATGTTTATCATGAAAAAATACTGCTACTGTAAATTAAGACATAAGCTAGACGGGTTTAGACGGGCTCGATGGCGTAGATGGCAATGATCCTATCTTGTGCGTCCATCCCCACCCAGGAAAAATATTTTGATGATGATATTTGTCTCGCTCCGCGCCTGGGAGTTAAATAAGTACACAAGTAACACAAGTTCTTTAAGCGAGTCATCACGGAGTCAGGTCAACTCCCCTGGTATTCTTTTAAATTATACTATCTCTTAACATTTTATTTTCGTTTCAGTGGTTTAGACGTTAATTTCGGACAAACACCGTGACATGTGAGTTTTAAATAATATACATATGTAAAATATACTTTTCTTAGTTTAAAATTTCAATTCCAAACAGTCGCGCGTCAATTCATCAGTCATTCAATTTTATAATTTTATCTGTGGTAAAATAATTATAACCTAAAAACGTCACATTGTCATAATCTAAGAAATTACTTGTTTAAATAAAATACCACTAAAATAGTTGTGATTTGGAACTGACATTGTAAATAATAACATTAAATGTCGTCTCTTTTTACAGGTATGTAAGGTATTATTAACACTTGTTTAATTGTTTGTTAGGTAGCTTACATTTAAAATAACGAAATAAATCTTTTTTTACAGAGAAACTCAATTGTGTTTGATTGACTGTGTCGTCCAAATTACACATTGGATAAGATAATATTATATTATTACATATATACACATTAAAAGGGGCCGTTAATCTATACTAATAATATAAATCTGCATAGTTTGTTTGTTTGAACGCGCTAATCTTAGAAACCGCTGGCTCGATTTAAAAGATTCTTTCGGTGTTGAATAGTCCAATTATAAAAAAGCTTCTGTACCTCTCAAGGTCACTTATTCACGCGGACGAAATCCAGGGCAGTGCTAGTCCATTTTACAGATGAACCGGTATACCGATGTTGAATTAATGTATGAAGTAACACCAAACATCATATCATTCACAACTTATACTTCTTTGAAACCATAAAGTATTATCAACGTGAAATCTAGTTTTCAGAGTTTAAAATTTTACAACATACGACCTTTTAGTATAAAATCGTTTTCCATAAAATATACATACATACATAAATAATTGGAATGTTCCATTCATATCATTTGTACGATTTAACAATTAACTGGATAATAAACAATAAATAAATTAAAATATATTCGTTCGGACAAGCTCGGGCCAGCCTCTGTCCAGCCAGACAGCCGCCCCCGAGAAGGCAGTTCAATTAGGTCCACTGCGGACCATAGGTTGCCGCGCTGGGCAAGCGTGGTTGCAATCTCAGTGCGTAGCTTCGCGACGGGGCTGCTGTTGCCTATCCCCGCCCCATTGCATTTGAGCTACTTACGGTAGATATGCCGCCACCTGTCGGTTTCGGTACCTCAGTCGCCGAAGTTCAGGTGAACACCACCAGGAAACCATAAAATAAAGTCCTTAGACCGGTCGGACAAGAGCACGGAGAGAAACAAGAGCTGACCATTCTACAAGACATATTATTGAAGTTTACCTTTACATCGATTATCGCCAACGGCTTAGCGTCGAAGAATTGTAATAGATAGATTAGTACTTCTTTTCCATTGTAACATACAACGGTGCTGTTCCGAAACAACTCACTCAATAATTGAGCTATTTGGCCATCGCATCTCTTCAAATATGCAAACTTTTCGTTTATGTAAAGCATAATTCCTTCTGGGATGCACAAATGTTCCGTGTAGTTGCAATTCAATTGGCAAAATCCATTCCTAGATAACAGACAAACAGTAATCAGGATAAAAATAAGACGCACAACTGGTCCTGCAGGAAATCACATGGAGAGGTCATCATTATCATCAATCCAGCAATTGGAACTCTACTGCTGAATTAAGATACAAGTGAATGTAATACTACAATATTTTCACCTGTACACTAATATAGCTATAACTTCAGAAATGCTTTCGTATCTTAACATTGATGAATGCTCATCAATATTACTTTCATCTATCACGACAACTTCATAAGTGACATTGACCACGGGTGTTTGCGACTTGAGAGGAGCAACAAATTTAGTTTTATTCTTACGCTCTTTTGTCTTCTCTGCTTTTTTTTTATTTAAGCTTACACAAAATGTGTCTGTACCAGACCTTTCAATTGTCTTGTTGGGTATCTTAAATTTCATTTTTCCATCTTTGTTTGCTAACTGCGCTTGTATCACTTTCTTCTTATTGGTTTCATGCACGGTTGCTGTTGCCTCTTGTCCTTTACTTTCATAAACAAAGTTAGTATCCAAATCAGTTTGCTCGACATCATTCAGCCAATTTTCAACAACCTTTGTGTATTTTTCTTTTCGCAAAGTTTTCACGTTAGTACTTTTTTTTACTTTGTTCTTGCAGAGTACTCGATTTTTCACAGGATTCTTACATTTGACTGATTTCACGTTACTTTCCTGGTCCATATTCTGGTGTATACTTTCAGGTTCAATTTCTTCAACATCAAATAGATTTTTTTTAATGTTTAATTGAAAATTATTGCTGTCGACAGCACCTTTGACTTTGTTATCGATAATATTATTTGTTTCTACATCTTGCAATTCATTTTGAAAGAATTCTGTGTCAAACATATTATTCCAACCCATGTCTAAAGCCTTGGGTACTACAGAAGTAATATTTGGATCATCGAGTGGAACCGCCATTGCCATCTCATTGTCATTGCTTTTTATTGTCCTTAAATAGTTTTCTTTTTCTAAATCATTTTTAAAATTCTTCTTATTTCCATTATCTGCATGGCAACTAGCGGCAGGACGTATTAATGCATCCCTACAACATATATTGTAATTCTCTGAATTTGGTGTTTCAATATTTAATAATTGTAAGGTTGTTGGAGGCGTTGGGCTACTTGTAACTAATGGGTTGTACGGTGCACACTCAGCTTTATTATCAAAGGTTAGAATTTTATTACCACATTCGTTAGTGTGATGAGAATAGTTCTGAGATCTGTATAAGTTTGCGTCTCTAAAGCTGAAATAAATTTAGAACTTGAACTATATCAAGTTGTACCAAACCAACTTTATATAAAAAATGGTAATATATAAAATTATATTATATATAGGAATTAGTTGCATGACTTTTGATAGGTAATCTTTCACAAACAATGTAATCATACTACAATAGCTTGATCTTAGATCTTCCTGAAAAATACTCACATAGTTAATGTGTTCTAATGGTTAAAAAATAAGTAAATCGTCTTGTTTGACGCACAAAATATATACAGATTAAGTATGAAACAACATCATACATATTGTTCTGTGCATTCACTGCGCTCTACAAGTCGCCAGCATCCTGTTTGTATTTACACTACAACTTTAGGCACATATGCAAACAAGTTACTTTTCATATTATAATTACAAACACGTTGATATAATCATTAAGTCTTTCAAATGTTACGAATGTTAATTTAGTCAAAAATAGTAGTGCAAAAACAGCAACTTATATTGATAGGTTTTAATCTTAATATAATATCAAATAATATCTATATAATATCTAATACTAATATCAACTAATATAATAGAATACTAATAGTGCAGGTGCGATACTAAAATGTATTATAATACGATGTAACAAAACAATAACTATATAACCCCAATAGATATATTTTAGAATACAATGTACACTATGTTAGGAAGTGTGTTATTAATCTTCCATTCAACAACAATAACCTTTGATTTTGAATCTATATTTGATCCCTTGACTAAAAAGTCACATCGTAAACTGTTTTATTGACTATTTTTGAGTTGCTCACTTATTTTCATATTGTGCTTAAATTAATGACTTGATAGATAAATAAATGTGGGTCGGAAAACCTTTTAATTTATGTAGGGAATAATAAATATCAGTTCGGTTCTATTATCATTTTAAACACCATAAAAATTGACGAGGGAAGGCTTCAGTTTAATATACCTTAGGATCTTTTGGCTCACCGATGGTCGTGATTCTTGACGATTATTATTATTGTTGCGAGATCGTTCTGAAATTATAAGAAAATTAACTATTGTATTATATCATGACTTAATTACTATCAAAGCAATTATTAAATTATTGTTATATTAAATTCCATGTTTCGCGTAAAAAAATTACCTGAATAACATTGCTGGTGCAAAACCATTAAAACTTTTTGGCCAAAAGGAGACAATTGGGTTATATACCATTGCAAATTAAAAGCGTCAGTTGAATTTCCCTCCATCGTAAAAGTATTTTCTATATATCTGGAATTTGAACCTCTACAAATAAATTCATTCGAAAATAGACTTCTGTTGACTCCTGAAAGGTTCAAATTTTCCCGCTTATTGCCTACTTTTAATCATCCCGTCTAGTTACTTTTTAATTGTCAACGTTTTTTTAATGCAAGGGTCGTCTAGTGAACTCACTTGTTTAAAAATAATAACTGATTGTATTAAAAAATTTTTTCTACATATAAAAATTATTTATTGTTTTAATAGATTAAAGTTTTTCTAATGGCTTAAATAGCAGGTAATTCGTTTTTCGACAATTTCTCTTTAGGATTCTGTATAAAAATTTCATTGAAATCGTGGTAAATTTTAAATAATATCTATACATACTATAACCCTTATTTTGCTACCCCGTGGGATGTTTTTCAAGAGCCACATATTTAGATTTTAGATTTTCAATATTTTCCATGTAAACTTTCAACTCCGATTTTACACCAATAAGGGGTGAATTCCAATAAACGTGGAAACACGTAAACGTTTAAAAAGCATAAATCTGAAGTTATATCCAAATTGATACCAATTTACAACTACTTACTAAGAGCTTAGCTTTGTGTATTCACTAAATCGTACTTGGTTTTACACATATATTGTACTCATAACTTTAATATATATCATATCGTTTTTCAGAAAAGAAAAAGTATATCAATCTGTACCGACATTAAGACAGCAGTAAAACATAACAGTAACAAAGAAATAGTGTCAAAGTTGTCTGACATTGACCAACTGTCAATGTCAGAAAATTATGAAAATATTGAACAAGGAAAAAGGAAAATACTTTGTAAATAATACCTTTATTTTATAATGTGAGCCATTATATTTGCCTGATACTGAATTTATATTGCAAAATTTTAAATACAATGGCTGTAAATGTAGAAAGTTGTGATAGTTTACCTCCTGATGAGGAACCTAAACTAAAATACGATAGAATGGGAAATGATGTCCAAAATATTCTATTGAAGGACGCAGTGAGTTGTATATGCGTGCACACAAAGTTCATATGCCTGGGCACACAATGGGGAGTGATTCATTTACTCGACCACGAAGGCAACATAGTGCCTATATCACAGGACGGTAAAGAGATGGAACTGCAAGCTCACGCTGTCGCTGTAAATAAGATCTCAGTGGACGTGAATGGTGACCACATCGCGAGCTGTTCTGATGATGGTAAAGTGCTGGTGTACGGGCTGTACACAAACGACAATACACATAGTCTTTCACTAGGAAGAGTAGTAAAATCTATAGCCCTTGATCCTTATTATTTTAAATCTGGTTCTGGGCGGAGATTTTTAACAGGTGATTATTTGAATAAAAATAATTCTTTTTGCAAAACCTTACTTTTCATTGTTTTATCAAACCTCTCATAACCTAATTCTTGTTTCAGGTGATAATAAGCTGACATTATATGAAAAAACATTTCTCAATAGGCTACGTAGTACAGTTTTATGTGAATGTGAAGGATATGTCCAAGCCATGGCCTGGCATGATAGGTTTGTAGCTTGGGCTAGTGAGGTTGGTGTCAGAGTCTATGACCTGGTTGCACGGTGTTCTCTAGGCCTGATACAATGGGAAAAATGTCCTAACAGATCTATTGAAGATTACCGTTGCAATCTTCTATGGTCAGCTTCTAAGACACTCATGATTGGATGGGTAGACACAATTCGAATTTGTATTATAAGAAAACGAAGTCAAATTGAACTACAGACAAGAGATGATACTGAGTATTTAGTGGATCCTGTTCACACTTTTCAAACAGACTACTATATAAGCGGGCTAGGACCTCTCGATGATCAGCTTGTTCTCCTGGGAGTGCCAAAGGAATGTGATTCAGAAACAGGCAAAGCTCAAAGGCCAGTACTCTCAGTTGCTGATTACAAAGACTGTGAATTCTGTGAAGTTTCCACGGACAGTTTGAACATCAGAGGATATGAAGAATATACATGTAATGATTACTATTTAGATATGCTCATCGAGGAGAATAGGTTTTTCATTGTATCACCTAAGGATATTGTAATTGCAAGTCCTTATGACATTGATGACAGGGTCAACTGGTTAACTGAACATGGTAGATATGAAAAAGCTCTGACAGTACTTGAAGAAATTGGGGGAAAAACTTCAAAACACTCAGTTGTCAAAGTTGGTGAGCAGTACTTAGACCACCTTCTGTCTGAACAATTGTTTGAAGAAGCTGCCATTTTATGTGCAAGAATATGTAAGGCAGATAAAGCTTTGTGGGAAACCCAAATTGTCAAGTTTGATATAGTCAACCAACTCAGAACTATAAGTCCATATGTGCCTAAAACTCTTGAACACGCCCTAAGCCCTCATATTTATGAACTAATATTTTATGAGTACCTGAAAGTAGATCCACAGGGGCTCTTGAAATTAGTAAAAGAGTGGAATCCAGAATTGTACAAAACCAGTGTTATAATTAATAAAGTAATAGAACACTTGCTAACCACAGAAGTGGACAAAAATATATATCTGGAAGCCTTAGCTCTACTTTATAGATATCAAAAGAAATATGACAAAGCATTGACAGCTTATCTGAAACTCCAGCATAGTGACGTGTTTAAACTGATCACAGAGCACAACATGTATAATGTGATCCATGATAAGATTCTTGATCTGATGACCCTTGATTGTGATAAAACCATAGCTGTTCTCCTAAATAAAACTGCCACTGCTGGACTAGGAGGAACTCTAGTTCCAGTAGAAGTAGTAGAGAAACAGTTAGAGAAGCATGACATTTTTTTGTTTAAATACCTTGATGCGCACAGCAAGATTGAGCCTAAGGGACAGTATCATGGAAAATTAGTTAGATTGTACGCTAAATATGCTAAAGACAAACTTTTACCTTTCCTAAAAAGCAGTGATAGTTACCCCATTCAGGAGGCTTTAAATGTATGTCAGAGTAATAGTTTCTACCCTGAGATGGTTTTCCTGCTTGGCCGGATAGGCAACACCAGGAAAGCTCTAGAGATTATTATAGAACAGTTGAATGATATAAACCAAGCCATAAACTTTTGTCAGGAGCATAATGATAAAGATCTCTGGACAGATCTAATAACGCAAACTGTAGATAGACCTGAGTATGTTACCTTATTGCTCAAAAGAATTGGCAACTATGTGGACCCTAGAATGCTGATACAAAACATCCAGCCGGGGTGTGAGATAAAGGATCTGAAAGACTCCCTCGCCAAGATGATGTGTGATTACCACCTGCAGCTGTCAGTGCAAGATGCCTGCAAGGTTATCACTTTAAAGAACTACTTCGACTTACATGAGAAGCTTATCGTGAACCAACAGAGGGGCATCTCTGTTACAGATGATTTCATGTGCTGTGTTTGTCAAGGTAGAATTATATTAAGGGACTTGTCCCATGCTTCCGATTTAAAAGTATACAACTGCAGGCATTCATTCCACATAGGATGCTTACCAGAAGGCATCCAGTATAACAGTTGCGCTGTGTGTAGTGCTGTTAAGATGTGACCAATGTTACAAGTATTTGAGAAAGCTCAACATGATATCAATAGTTAGAAACTGTATAAAACAATAAAGTGAATAATATTTTTCCATGTAAACTAATGTATTGTATGTTTATTTTATTCTCTGCTAATCAGCCAATTATAATTGTTTAAAATGATATCACTATGTGGTGCTTTTGTAATAAAGTGGCTTGTGTTATTTTCCTTGTAATATTAAAACATTAATATTGTACTGGTTTTGTTGTAATACACAATATTTTGTAATATATTTAGTCCATAATCTAATATTACAAATGCGAAAATGTATCTGTCTGTCTGTTTTTTACAATCTCACAGCCTGGCCTGAGAATTTTCCGTGCGGATAGCTTGAACCGTAGGAAAATATAGCCTATTTTAGATCCGAGTCGCGGGAAGAAAAATAGTTAATTATATCAGGCTGTAGTTTGACACTAAACACATCAATCTGATGGATAAAGCATAAATCTATTGCGCATTACAGACAATATTATTATTTGTATTGGTTTTAAAGATTTAGTTTAACACAACTTAATAAACTATGGAAAATCCGTTGCTAAATTAAAAGCTATTCACTGAATACATCAAGTAACTACCTATAAACGGTAATTAAACTGAAATTAAAATTGTCGTATGTCTGTGGACTGTCGGCTAATCTCTAAAATGGCTGGACCAATGTTAACGGGACTAGCAGTTAACTGAAGTTATAAGTTAAAGGTTGTTATGTCTTCTCTTAGGTATTCTCCCGGAAACTGGAACTACGCTAGTAAAACCGTGCGGCAGTGCTTGTGATAATATAATAGAAATCATTATCATTTGTTACCCGTATTCCACGAGCCTCGCAAAGGAAGACCGTAGCTAAACGCGCGGTCGCCGCCGCGGGGTACGCAGGTGAAAAACAGAGTCGCTCAGAAATGAGCAAGCTCGCCCTCTCCTTAGGTAGAATTAACGTCTAAGTAATCCAGGAATAACTTCGTCCGGGAAAAAATATGGAAATGCAAACCAGATATGATAATGGAGATAGCAAATTTGATTTGCCTACGTTCAAGAAACATCAAAGAAAGTTGAGTATCCCCCTACATAGCTCTACCATCCGTCCGGGGTTCTCCGGATTAGTAGTTTGAAGGGTGTTGAATATAATAAGAAAATATAATTTATTATTGTTGCTAAAAATATTTTTATTCATAGGAATTCGAGGATAAAAATAGTTTACCCAAATGCTGTGTTTATCCGACGTCGGCAATTACCCAAGTACCCGAGCGCCAGCTACATACGTTAAGGCAAGTGCCCCCCCCCCCCCACCCCCTCTACGACTAAGTTAGTCAGCAACCCCTACTAAGAAAGTAAAGCATGGGTACTATCATCAAATTAAAAGTAATCATTAAAAAATAAGTACAATAAGTTTTCTGACACAACTTTTTGACTAATTTCGAGTTTAATATTCCAATAGTAAAGTAAATTATATATACATTGGTATACACTGCATAAATCTCAGCCAATTTTAAGTTTGAGCCATTAAGAATAATGTAGACTGTATTTTTTTTAAAGATTTGTCTTAATTACTCTGTTGCTTTATGTACAAGTTTAGGTAGTCGTATTTCTAATGCAATAGGGCAGGGCCGGTCAGCAACATCCCCGCGGCAAAGCGAAGCTCTTCAATTGCTGCTGCGCCTGACGTGAGTGGCAAAATTTTCCCGAAATGAAATAATCAATTATACCAGGCCCTACAGCCAGTCTTTTTATTATATATTATTAGTCTTATTATTACCAACATTAGAAATAGGTACGCCGTTTCGGGTGAAAATGCCGCTTATCTATCGCTTTCGATATCTCAATCGTGGCTTAAATTATCTGATTTAGAGTAAGGATTTTTTTTATAATCAAATAAACCTGTGTATAAAATGAAATTATCGTTTAAAAGTATATTTTAAAGATGCGCAGCGATGACTACCTAAACTTGTACACAAAGCAATAGAGTAATTAAGACAAATCTTTAAAAAAAATACAGTCTACATTATTCTTAATGGCTCAAACTTAAAATTGGCTGAGATTTATGCAGTGTATACCAATGTATGTATAATTAATTTTAGAATATTGAATTTGAAATTGGTCAAAAAGTAGTGTCAGAAAACTTATCGTACTTATTTTCTAATGATTACTTTTAATTTGATAAAAGTACCCTTGCTTTATGGAGTATTTGCTGAATATTGATTTTTCTGTTTTTTATGAGAACAAAAATCCTACAACAAGAATCGTAAATATTTTATAATGAAGGTCCATTTCTCTTATGGTTTATCACTTAAATGATTCAAAGTGAATGGCAACACTGTCGGGTACCTGTTTCTATCTATGGCGTATTGTATGCGTTGAACGAAACGCGAAAACGAAATTATTGTTTATTCCCATGTGGTGTTGAAAAATGGACGCGCACATGATTTTAATTTTGATGAGGTTTTAAAAATGTTACCTTCCTCACATTTGCGATAAACTGTGAATCTGACGATTATTTAAGTGTTGAGTGAAAATGACAGAAATGCCTCCTTATCTCGCTGCTAAAGATGAGGAAAAGGACAGTGGACAGAGTGAGAGTGAAGATACTTCATCAGACGTAGATGATTCGGAATTACCTATAAGTTTCGATAAACCGAGACATACTGAGCCGATAAAAGGCGTCGATCGCGTGGAACAGTCGTGGAGAGTTAAGGAAAAGGTGAGAGGCTATCTGTTATCCTTTAAAACCAATGCGACAAACTGCGTATCAGTCGTAGAGTACGTCGATTACGATGAAAACAAACGCACATGTCTACTTCCTGATGGAGACATGATAAATAGTGTAAAACTTATTATATATTAATCTTTTTAGTAGTCTTGCATTTTATTTTGATGAAATATAGATTGCGCTGATATCAAAATGTATTCCAATTAAATTATGTACATCGGTGTAACTTATTCAAATAAAATGTTAGTTAGTCATATTTTTAACTGTGCAGTTTGCACACTTATCTCACTAACCATAGTAATCAGTATTTTGACTAATGCAACAATTGTTTTCTTAAGTGTTGATATTAGAAATGTAAGTTTTAGCATTCTGTCATTTATGACTTATGCAATGATAAAAATATTTTTACTTAACATTTAGTTTGCATCAATTTATTTTAATTAGATATCTTTAAAATACCTACCTATCTAGTAATGGATCATTTATAGCAGTGACCCTGATATTGGGCTTCATATAAATTCATCAAGTATCTGAAAATTTTATTTATTAACAAATCCAAAATTAATATTTAAATAATTATTTGTTGAATTATATACAATGTGTTAAATGGACATTATTTTCAATAAAGGAATTCTATGTTAATTGTTATTCTGTTTTAGTTTAATTTAGGGTTCCATAAATTAATAATAGATTAATGCAACATTTTGATTGCTCCATTAGCATAAGTTTGGAAACAGCCTTTCCCTCCATCGTTGGCGGGACCACTACTATCTGCACCATTAGGCCTGTGAAACCACACTATACCAGTGTCAAGATGGTCAATTCCATAATAATATTTTGTAAGTCATAGTCTTGTTCTGTTACTACTACAAAGTGTGTCATAGAAACAAACAAATTTTAATGTTACAGTAAAAAAATATGAGGTATGATTTGGATTGAGAGTTGTAAGATTATGGTTTATAAACGAAAATGAGATGGCAATAAACAAAAATGTTTGATATTGTTTTTTATAAATGAGGCAAGCAAACACATACTACATCTATAACAAAATTATAAATGCTTTTTTATATTTTTATTTCCAATTTATAAATTTTTTTGACTTAGTTGTTCTAATTATAATTTTTAATATATTAAGTTATATTTATTTCTGTAGCATTAGGATACCTCTATACACTGTCTTAATTTTAAATCTGAATTTCCTGCTCACCTACACTGAACCTCAAGATTAGACTAACCTGCTTTTAAGGAGACTGGGAAGTTTGCTGGCCAACTGCTTTATTTATCAAACCTTACTGCACACTTTTCATCAAAATGTCCAATTATGGACATGAGATCAGACATTAAGTTTAATTAAAATTAAATTCATCTTTATAATAATATGTTTGTTGTAAAAATAACACATGTGTGTTTCATAGAAGAATTTGGCCAAAAGCAAGAAGCTTAATAATTTAAGAAATTATAAAAGTAAAGTTTTCAAAAGATTTGCAATGTCTAGAAAATCAGCATAAACTTCTTTATTATATCCTCTTCCTATCAAGGATTATTGGCAAATACCCCATGAGAAGAAGAACTGGTATGTGGACTATCAGTACAATATTTCACTTTTTTGACTTTGCTGCAACAGCAGGTTGGGTGCAATATCGAGTCAATGCTACAAAATCCGGGCGCCAGAGGAATAATATACCATTAATTTGATTTCAAGATAGATTTAGCAAAACAGTAAATTTACTCAGGTCCTAGACAATCACAACCTTAAATAAGAAACCTTCCATTTTCACGTGAGACACGCAATTCCGCATAGCTGGAACGAGGGGTTTTTCCAGTTCAAGCATTTGTGATAGTCCTGTTGCCATACTGTGTAAAAGACCTTCTATCTCAACCAGGAAGCACAGACTCGTTGAACCAATACCTCATGTTGCAAAAAGGACGAAAAAGCAAAGCATCTGCCAACTTGTGCTAAACGAGCCCAAAACATAAAAACATAAAAATAATATGAATAATAACCTTGTTTTAAACTAATGCAGTCCCAAAGTCACCTGTGTTACCATTCCTTATGCCAAAAGGGGAGGTAGAGGATTTTTTTCTCTTCTGTTTTATGAATAATACCTAGTTTCTAGCAATAAAAAGTAGCAATCATAATTGTGGATTATATACTTTAGTCTTAGGTCTTAGGAGGATATATGTTATGACTTGTCTTTTTCTAACTAAAAAGCAGTGTTCGCAATGCTGTGTGCTGGTTTGAAGTATGAGAAAAACAGTGAAGTTATTGGATTATGTGGCATGTCTTCAAGTCACAAGGTTGGCAATGTGCTAGTGTTATCTGGGCGTGTCCAGGCTGTGGTGACACTGCATGCTGGCCTGTATACTTGTTTGACAACGCAGGGTAATAAAAAAAATTCTTTAACCATGGGTTACTGGCAAAGTAGATTTGTATCTCCCTGTACCAGGTGTCGAAAGAGGAATAGACTAGATACTAGAAGCAACATAGGCAGTACACTCACTTGCAACTGCAGATCTCAAATAGACAGGGTAGAAATAGGCAGCAGCAGAGAAGCTGTGCTCTGCAATTGCCACCACTCTTTCCGAACATAGTATTTATGAATCCTCTCTTGCTTGGCAGAGTGTGGCATATTCTCTTGAGGATTTTCTTTTTTAAGTATTCATTTAAGTGATCAGTTATAGTTTTGAGTATTCTAAAGCTAAAATGACTTTACTTGTAATATGGGAAACATTGAAATTAGGGCAATTTACTTAGGTTGTGCCTTTAATTTGACACAAGGAAGTTAAATATTTGCGTTGAACAATTAGTCTACTGTGTGAGTATAAATACACTGTCTTAATACTCCATTTTACTTAGTTTAGGTAATAATTTTTTACTGCCCTGCTGCCTTCATGTCTTAATTTCTTTTGGAATAGATACATAGTTAAAATGTATTTTTGCTATTACAATGTTTTACTTTGGATTGTTTAAGTTTAAATTAAGTGAATAATAATAATAATTCCCTTTTCTCAAAAGTCAGTTTCTGATTGCTGATATGATGATACAAATTAGTGGCATTGCTGATATCTATCTGTATGTAATTGTGTATCTTAACAATAAACTCAAAATCTGACAAGTAGGTTTAGGTGTTATTAATTCACTATATACATATATTTGAGTATAGCGTTACTGCAAGGACTGGGAATTTTACCAGAATGTAAACAATGGTGTGTCACTAGTACTCTCAAAAAAGAGCTGTGTAATATTTAAAAAGTCTGATAACTCATAAATTGAATTAATAATATATTGTTTTGCAGTACAAGACCCACTGTGTAGCACTTGTGCTCTGCTTGAATGTTGGAGTAGACCCTCCAGACGTCGTGAAGACGCAGCCGTGTGCTCGCCTTGAATGCTGGATAGGTAAGTAGGGCTATTATCTTTTTTATTTGTTTTTGCTAATGCTGGACTACTGGGATGTCAATTCCAGCACCACCGGGAAAAGGACTACTGTCTAAAATTACTGTTAATAAGGTATGTAGGAATAGCGAGATAATTAGCCAGATGAATGTGACAGGATGTGGGTGCTATAACTGTGACTCACGCCCAGCCCTGTACAATGCATTTTTAAATAATTTGGTCTATGAGGATGCATAAAATTATCATACTAATTCTGTATGACATCACCATCTGTGTATGAACATTTTTAAAGATTCACCCTCAGATATTCAAAATGATTTGTTGTCTCTCTTACATTGTAATTTCTAATGATTTTGAAGTTAAATATTTGTGCTTTTTTTTTCTCATTTATCTCAAGTAAACAACATTAATAATGCTTCTTGAACTATTACTTACAATAGTTAATGTGTACTGTCTTCCAATTGTGAACTTTGGCCCTGTTGTATATCTTACTTTATAATATCTAAACTATTAAAATATACAGTTGGGGGTCCTAATGGTTTGGTTCTAGTCTTTTTAGCACTTACTTTATTTTTAGGTAGCAACACTAGGGAAAGTAATAAATGCTGTCTTATTTACTGCTGACTAATAGGCTTTTTGTTTGCCTTTTACTTTATTTCATTTGACAGTTAGAGGGCGTAACACCATCGATCTCTTTCCGAACTTGGTCGTTTGAATTCAACCTCCTTATACTAATGATTAGTTTGACATCTATTATTTTCGTACAAAGATTATCGATAGTCAGCAAGTGGTTGACGAGGGGCGATGACCGAGCAAACGGAGACCGATGGTATGCTATTTGTTCTAACAAATCATGGATTTTGGAAGAGTACTAGTATTCAGTAAATTTACTATGACACCGAGATGCAATGCGGTGGAACGTTGTTTGTGTTTGTGTGCAGATCCGAACTCGTTATCACCGAGCAAGGCGCTTGAGGGCATCGGGCACGCGCTGCAGGTGCAGTACGAGCGCTGGCAGCCACGCGCGCGGTACAAGCAGTCCTTGGACCCCACCAGCGACGAGGTACTGCACGATATATCACTCTGTTTAACCCACGTTCGCACCAAATGTTGTCCCGTGAGTGAGGGGGTAATATATATTACAATTTTATTTTCAGTCCCACTGTACCGAAAGTGTAATTTATGATTTATTAACATGTTAAACAAAAAATAAAGTCTCACATAATAAATATTCTACGTGTGCTTTGTAACCAAGAAATTACATATGTACGTGTCAATGTATTCTTGCAAATGTCTGAAGTTTACAGATAACTAGTAACCAACCAGCAACAAGTAAACATTCAAAACATAATTTAAATTGAATTAAATTCCCACCACATCTCATACATTGACCTGACTCTGATAAGTCGCTTAAAGCATGCGTGTTACGAATGCCAGACAACAGAGGAATCACAAATATACTACTCAAATACATATATTTAACACCCAGACACAGAATAAACACAAATATCATCATATAAATATTTGCTCTGGGTGGGAATCGAACCCACGACCGCTGGTGCACAAGTCAGGAACACTACCATCTGCACTATCGGGCCGTAATTACGGAACGGGATTTACGTAACGTACCTATATTACGGCATTGGTTGTGTCAGAGTGTCGTCTACGATGAAGCACCCCACACGATGAAGTTTTATGCCTCCTCTACATTACTCCCGAAGTTGAACGATGTTAGCCGAATACGATAGTGTAAAGAGACACTTCGGCTTACCTCGTCAAACTTTACCTCGCCTCGGGCGACTTCCATTTGTTGTCGGTTTTTGGCGCCCGAGTCAAAGGGCCCGAAGTTGCAAGAAGTACCTCTCTACACTACTTGCGCGGGACACAATTATGAGCAATATTCAGTGGTCACAGGAGCAAATTATGTTGTTCCTGGAAATTTTGCAAGCGGAGACCATTATTTGCGACCCCAATGATAAATGTCATGTGTTCAAGTGCTACTTGAGCGTTCATTACAAACGTGCACAGACTGTTGGCGCCTTATAGCGAATGAGCTCATCGCAAAGTTGAACGAGTGTGTAGTGTCGCACTTCGGACTGTTGCCAAAGTATCTCGAGTACTTCGCCGAGGAACTTCGCGAGTAGTGTAGAGGAGGGGTTACGGGCCGGATACTGCGTCGAGCGTGTTGTTTTGTGTATTTACTTATATGTATAATGTATAAAATATATTATTAATAGACAAGTAATTTTTAAAAGACAAGCTTTTATTTATATATAGGAAATAATAAAAGGCAATGTTTCTCAATCAGTGCAATGTTGGGCACTTTCATTGCTAACGTTGAGTAAACAAACCTTAAGAGGTGTGCCATTTTGTACCTTACTGAGTATTGATCAAAAAAATATATATATGTTAATGAATAACAACAAATAAATTCCCACAACATCATACACATCACCTGATTCCGTGATAATTTGCTTGTGTTACGGACATCAGGCAACAGAAAAATCATAAATATAATACTCAAATACAAATATTTAACACCCAGACACAGAACAAACATAAATATCATCATATTAATATAATGTGTCAAATTATAGTAATAATTATAGTCTTGGGTATTATGGTGTGTGAAGTAAAACTAACCAAAATTGAGTTGCTGCACAGATAACAGTTAATGAAGTGTCATGGGCTTGGTTTACATTAATATGTGTCCTGGATTGAGATCGAACCTGGCAATTAAGATATGGTCATTACCATCTTTTTTTTCGGACGAACCTATTGCTGGACTACTAAAACATCAATTCCAGCGCCACCAAAAAGAGGGCGGGGTCTCATAGATGAGAGGTCCGGTGCCCGTATTTATCCTGCGTACCCCGCGGCCGCGACCGCGCGTTGAGCTATGGTCGCGCCCGCAAGGCTCGCTGGAGCGACGGCGATCGCCCGAGGGCGACTAGAGGCTCGGACGGCCCGAGTTTTGGGTAAATTTAATTATGAAATTCAGCAAAAGAGGACGGCAGCCGGTTATCGCTCGTTGGGACAGGGACTGCACGAGTTCGCCGGCAAACGAGGCCAGTGAGAGGGCGGGAAGAGCTGCGATTTTCGCGGTAATTCATTACAATGTGCCTAAAATAATAAAAACTATAAGGCCGCCTCTTGTACCTACTGTTCCATGTTTTTGTGATGTTCTTGTGTTGTTTTCATTGGTGTACAATAAAGAGTATATTTTTGTTATTATTAAACTGTACAGTACGGTACTAGCAATTATTTAGACCGATATAATGTCAATCCTTATGTGATTAAATAAGTTGTTATAAGCATTTTAGTCTTACATAAATTAGTACATGTAAAAAACTACTGGCCGTCTGAATAATTATATAAAAATAGCGGAAGTCATGCGTGGGCGGAACACAAACTTACTTCGCCGCTCCACCTGCTAAAATTTTTTTTAATTCGCCCGCTTTTCGCCTTGTCGCGTGAGAATACATGTTGAAAATGTAACTTTATATAAGATTTTAAAATCGGTCCAGTCAACCAAAATGGTTGCAATCGTACAAAAAAACCCCGTTGTCATGTTTCCATTTAATGTGCGTACCTCAATTATTTTTGTGAATATATTATGGCCTATGTTACTCTAGAAGTGTGTATATTTCTATTTATGAAATAATTTCCAAAATCAGTTCAATCGGATTTGAACCAATTCGCTATAAACTAAAATACAAATCTCTTTATAATATCATTTGACGGGCCCGATGACGTAGATAGTATTGATCCTATCATGTGCGCAAAGGTCTTGGGTTCGATACCCATACATAATAAATATTTATTTGATATTTATGTTTGCTCTGTGTCCAGGTGTTAAATATATGTATTCATGTATTATAGAACCAAAGCTACCGATATTGCCCGGCGGATTAGTAAATTGAAGTGGCGGTGGTCAGAGCGTTTAGCACGCAGAATTGATGCGTCGTAAGGTTCTGGAACGGAGACCACGTACCGGCAAGCGCAGCATAGGGCGTCCACCCGCAAGATGGACAGACGGTCTGACTAAAACCGCAGGATCGCGCTGGACACAGGCCGCATGCAACCGGTCCTATTGAAGATTACTTGGGGAGGCCTATGACCAGAGTAGGACATCTTGTGGCTGATATGATGATGATGATTTTATTTGTGATTCCTCTGTTGTCTAATGTCCTTAACACAAGTGCTTTAAGCGACTTATCACGGAGTCAGGCCAATGTATGAGATGTTCTGGGTATTTATTTATTATTCTATAGGAAGAAATTTAGAATTCACTAGTTACCTTTTTTAACATGGTTAATAAAACTTGCATTTTAAATTGAATTAAATAAATATATAAATTAAATGTTAAGTTGCGTATCCAAATAAATAGCTTAAACTGGCTGCAAACACGATAACAGCCCAAATGACTTGACCGGGGCGCGCCGGTGGCCCGGGTCGCCCGTATACCGCTGTACTGGCAGGCCAACGAAACGCGATGCGATACTATACTTAACAACCATATAACACGCATTCTGTCAATTCTATGTCGATGGTCATAGTGTTTCATGACGCGCAAAACAAACTAAGATAATTGTTATCATAAAGCATAATACATATATACATATGTATAAGACAATTTTATAGTGATCTAGGAATTTTATAATAATAAACGTGTTGCTCTGAAAATACAAAGAAACGACATTTTAAGTTTATTAATTTTAGCTACTATTTAAAAATTAGCTAGTCGATTCCTTTATCACAATTAGTAAACTTTTTATTAATCTACCCTATCGCCATATTTTAAAAACGTCATTAAGTTGGCACTGTCAGTCGCGCCCTCTATTCATAGATAGGCCCATAGATAATTAAAGAACTAATTTCTTTACATCTCCCCCTCCAGGGTAGAAAATTTTTCTCCCCAGAAAATTTTCGCCATATAACGTTATGTCCATACAGGAACTGGTATAAGCTTCGTAATATGAAATAAATTAGATTCTAGCTTCTTATGGCCCATGTTTATTTTGTATATAGTATTAGATATTTTCTCTTCTATTCTAAAAGGTCCAATCTTCACCTCATCTAATTTTCTTCTATTCAGTTTATGCCCATTCTCAACATAAACCATATCACCTGTATTGAAATTATACTGATTTCTATTCTTGTCTATTATCTTTTTATTATAATTATGCGACCTTACAGAGCTTTCAAATGCTAATTGTCTATTTCTCATCCAGTCATCTGCTGTTTTAGATTGTTTTAGTTCTTTTATATGTTCATTGAAATTTACAGATATCTCATTTACATTTTCCTCTTTTTTAGTACTAATTTTGTGAATTGGTTGTTCATGTGTGGATATTCCTTCTTGTCTCTGAGTAATCTTCAAATGTTGATCCTGAATCAAACCAAATTCTTTTATGATGTCAAGTCCAATTAGGAAATCATACTGAAATTCGTTTCCATCCACTATATAAACATCAACACTTTTTTCTATATTAAGAATTCTTATCTTTATTGTCGTCAAACCTTGTGTCTTTTTTACACCATTAATTGTTATTAAATTTGTATTTCTGAAATCACCTCTATTTTTCTTTTTAATATTTAACAATTTGGAGTTTATTAGTGAAACGTTAGAGCCTGAATCATATATACCAAATATCTCTTTTTGTTTATTTAATAATAGTTTGACTTTAATTAATGGTGTAATCACTCGTTTTTTTTTTTCATCATCATTTAATTCAATATCCAGTACGGTATTGTTTACATTCTTGATATGTTTTTTCTTATTTTCATAGTCATCAGTTTGTTTAAACCAACACTTTTCTTCGCGGTGGAAACGGACACCTTTGTTTAATTTTTCACATATTTCACATGGAGGGTTTTTCTCAAATTTGGATTTAATATTAGGTATATTCTTTTTAATTTTTATAAAAGTCTTTTTGTTCACTGCATGCTCTTGTTTGCCAATTTCACTACATAGGCTCGCAGTTGATGTTACTAGTGTCCTATCAATTTTGTCTATGATATAGTCGGGTAAACCCATCACAACAAGG
>JACJUM010004390.1:1175554-1195378 GCA_020976665.1 Heortia vitessoides
ATTCATAGATAGGCCCATAGATAATTAAAGAACTAATTTCTTTACATATGTATATATATAATAATACATATATATATATGTGTATATATATAATAATATATATATATATATAATACATATATATAATATATATATATACACACAGATACGTTTCATTTAAATTATCGTTGGTATACAGTGCCAAATTGTAACAACACAACATTGAAGACTCCAGATAAGTTATTTATCAGAGTTCCAAACGACATTAATATGAGAAATGTTTGGATAGTTTCGTAGTTCACAAATTCGAATAGAGATCTAATATCTCTGTTGTTGTAGGTTACTTGTTTGTTGCTACTTATTACTGACGTCACTCACGAAAAAAGTATAGCGACCTGTATTTTCTGTTCATTTGTTTTGGAGATTATAAATAAACCACATATTTATATAAAAATAGTGTTATACTCGTATTTCTTATGGTAGAAAGTATATACAGTCAAAACCGGATATAGCGTCATTGAAGGGAATACCTAGCAAAAGTAGTTAAATTATATAATATATATATATATATATATATATATATTATTTAGAATAATATATATTTTTCAAATTAAATGTAAAAAAATAAATAATAATGTTTATTAAGAAATAATTGGAGATACAAGATGTACCAGCTGCACTATAAGACTTACACTAGTTTTTAAAGTAATCAGTCATTTTGGTCTGTTTTTTAAAGCCCACTCTCAAATGTTTTGCATTTTACGTCTCATACTCCTCAAGTTATGAATATCATCGGTATTAAACTGGTCGTCAAAGGGAACAAATGTTTGCAAAACTTTAGCGCTAAGAGCCTCGGAAATGATTGGAGGAAGAGCGTAGGTAATACGCCTAAATATTATTACTTCAATGCTTAGAAATAAGAACTTGGATCGTTCGTATTGTTTTGTTTTGGTGGGACTAATAAATGCGGTTGATCGTTTTAGTCGATGAATATCAATATAGTTTCGTCGTTATAAACGATATTTCGCTATATCCGATGTTGTTATAGCCGGTATGTTTACTGAACAGTTTACTACAGACTCGGCCAGGATCTTACAATCTGGTCGTAATAACCAATCGGTCGTTGTAGACGATGTCGTTATAATCGGTTTTGACTGTATATAATAAAGTTTCATTACTTAATTTTGATAGATGAAACTACCCTGTTGTGCTTACGTCCCTTCTTCTAACAATTTATTTTTTGCGTCTGTGCTACTGCAATCAGGGCATTTTATTCTATAGACGGTCAGTTTATTCTATCATTGTCGCGAGGTGCAGTGTGCAGGTTTACAGGACGAACAAAAAAGAAAATAAAAACATTTACTTTGTTGTAACTTAATTAATAGAAAAGTTATTCTTATTATTTATTAACAAATATAATATAACAACAAATATTATAGAAATTGAATCATCATTTACTTGAAACTTAACAAAAGTCAGAAATAAGTAAATACAATTTTTTTGCCCGTTTATCCCTAACGCTAATTGAATTTCCGGCCGTCCATAGGTTATATAGCGGCGGTGGTATTAGTACAAGTACCATATCGGGCAAAAATTCAATTGGCGTAAGGTCATGTGCGCCAAAGGTTGTGGATTCGGTTTTACGCAGGACAAATATTTGTATGATATTATATTTGTGATTCCTCTGTTGTCTGATCAGAGTCAGTTAGTAGGAAATTATTTATTATTTATATTTCTTTTTATAATGTCCACGACTTAATAATACATATGTAGAGATTAACTTATCCATTTACCAACCAAATATTTTATGTGTAATCACTTGAGTAATGTTGTCAGGTGAAGAAGTTGTGCTGCTCGTTGCGGCGCAACGCGAAGGATGAGCGCGTGCTGTTCCACTACAACGGGCACGGCGTGCCCAAGCCCACGGTGCAGGGCGAGATCTGGGTCTTCAACAGGGTAACCCTCGCCAGTCTGACTTTATGCCTCTTTTCTTTATTCTCCATACAAGTGGAACTTCTTACTTACATTACGAGAGGTAACGGCGGGCAGGCGGGAAGACTTGAGCCACTCATCCTATCCGCGCCCCAAGGTGGTTAAATTTGTGCGATTATTACTATTTATCCCGCAAAATTTATTGTTAAATGATGTATCCCACGGATACATCATTTCGATTTTTGTCGGTGATATCTACATTATGAGGTAGATATATAATAATACTACATACACAATAAGGTATTGCTCGTGATTTTGTAAATGCATTTATATATTTCGTATATTAATCAATTTTAACAATTCCATCCAATAGAGAATAATACATCATAACAGCCATTGGTTTGTCCACTGTTGGACATAGGCCTACCCATAACAATATGCCGCGCTGGGTAAGCGCCTTGGCCATCACAGAGCGCAGCTTTCACGATGGGATACATGCCCGCCCTGTGCACTTGAGCTACGCTGTTGCAGATATTCCGACATCTGTCGGTTCTGGTACCTTAATCGCGTCTTACGACACTTGATACAGGGGGAGGTACCGGCAGTACCTCAGGGCTTAAGAATTATTTTTGTGATCTCTTGAATTTGTTATTATACGAAATACGAATTATATTACTTATATACGAAAGTGAAATTTGAGATGCCATCCAGGATGGCGGCTATGTTTATACTATGTTTATTCATTGTAAACGCACAATGTAAACACACTAAAACTGGGTGCTATTAAAGTGTTCATTTTTATAAACATCTTATGGAATTGTTACTATACGTTGATATACAAATGGGTGGCGACTTGGTGGCCAGAAACACGGGCCTTGAGCCTAGTTCAGGCACCAGCCTTCCACAATAGACTATAAGAAACTCAACAATAATTTATGGCATAGTGTTAAGTTTGTTATTGTGGAACAAATAAATTTATTTATTATTATTAAAAATAAAAGCAAACCTGTTCCGGATGCATGTATTAACGCGTGGGTGTGTCGCGTGGCTGTGCAGGCCTACACGCAGTACATCCCGCTGTCGATGTACGACCTGCAGACGTGGATGGGCGCGCCCTCGCTTTACGTGTACGACTGCTCCAACGCCGGCGTCATCGTCGACAACTTCAAGCAGTTCGCCGACCAGCACGAGCGGGAGTACGAGGTACCACTCACATCACACTTCACTCTCTTAGCTGTAAATATCATAAAGATTATGTTTTTAAATACTATTGTGAAAATTAGAGGCGGTGTTCATTCTCTTTGGCCAGCTTATTAGAGTTTAAGTATCCAGCTTGAAGGACCAAACCGTTTGGTATAAAATGATGTCACTGAGCGGCGATCGTATAATATATATTTTTTTATTTATCTGTTACGATTGAATTAGATTAGTTATTTATTTATATATTATTAACATAATTTATAAATACGGGTGTTATATATTGGGTTATCCCAATTACACAATTATGAAGTTGTAACAAAAATTAAATTATTCTACATCGAGCTTAATTATTAATGATTTGACGTTGTCAACAAATACATCAAGATCTGGGTGATACATAGGAGTGCGTTAATTGCCTGCTACATGCGGCATAAAGGTGATTGCGCTACAGTATGACATGGCAGACACGCGAACAACCGATGTCTTCGTCCGGATCGAATGCGCAGATGGTTATCTGGCACAAAGATGCGTGTCAATTGCTATACACTTTCAAGCAAGTCAACATCCCCACGGAGTATTGCTATAGCGGTTGACAGCTCCGCGCGAGCTCTCCTGGTTACCACAGAATTCATTCCAACCGACATTCCCAGCAAGAACTTAGCTGGGTACATAAAGAGATACTAGCCGTATACCATTTTATAATAGCTGCGGAGAAAAGCTTTCTGAACTTTTTCTAACATTTGTCTATACTGGACCTCGTGTGGATTCCAAATACATACACTAGATTCTAATGAACTTCGCACTAGACAGATAAAAAAGATTTTAGAGATATTTGTATTCTGGATATGAGGCGAGTTCCGTAATACAAGTCCCAAACGACTGAAACAGCGACGACCGAGAGCTGAAATGTGTTGATTGAGCTGAAAGGGTCAAATATCACACCCAGGTCTTTCATAGTCTGTGCGGTAAATTTGGTTGCCTAACGTGTATTCGTATTTAACGACATTAAGCTTGCAACGGCTCCAGTATCGATCCTTGGGTCACACCAGATGACGTTGGATATGCTTGCGATACATAACAACTGTGGCGAACAAATGGCTGTCGATCTGTGAAATAAATTGATGAGCTTAGAAGAAAAATCAAAAGCATCAAGTTTAGATATTAGGATTCTGCAATTGACTCTATCAAAGTACAGCACATCTATTTGCATTCCTCTATCCATTGATTCCGGGATAAATTCCACCAAAGTTAGATTCGAATTTACTGATTTACCTGGTTTAAATCCATGTTGCTGATTACAAATGTAAGGCTGGAGTCTGGACTTGCTTGAGAATATTATTGTAGATGAGGAAATCAAAATTTTTTGCGAGTTCCGAAAGAATTGCAGTAGGCCAATGTTCCTCAACTTATAACTTGACACAACATTTAGGTATAGGCATTATTCGAGTAATTTACTACTCTGAAGGATAAACACCAGAACGGAGAATGAGGTTCATCACATAGTAGAGAGGAATGGCAACTGTTTTTTTTCCATATTTTGAGTACGTCTGCCGGTATACCGTCAGGTGCAAATGCATTCGCTGAATTGGCACCAGAGCAATGAACACCCGGGTAACACCTGGCTTCAGAAATAAGCTAACTATGTCTAACTATAAATTAATCAATCGTAAATTTTTTGTTTGTTAGACGATTTGGCAGTTTTACATGTTTATCTCAGTTTAACGATGTCGTTTCCGCCAAACAGTAACGCTGGTAAGAATAATACTCAAGATTAATTGTCATTGTGGAGCAAGATCATCAGGTGACATAGTTGGCGGCAGGTTATGAGGCACACTCACGACCTCAACTATGTAAGCAAGCCACGTGTTTACATAGCAATCGTCAATCTTGTGGCAGGCGTTGCTGAACTCAAAGACCAAGGGCGAGGAGCCGCCACCCGCGGTGTCGTACAAGAACTGCATCCAGCTGGCGGCGTGCGCGGCAGGCCAGAGCCTGCCCATGAACCCCGAGTTGCCGGCCGACCTATTCACGGCCTGCCTCACTACCCCCGTCAAGATGGCTATGAAATGGTTCGTGCTACGCACCAGCACCAGGGTCGCTCCTAAGGACGTGCATGACCTCATCGACAAGTAAGACTACTGTTCATATGTTTTTCTTGCCTTACAGGTTAAAAAAATGTTTTTCGTCGTTCGGTCGTTGATTCCCATCCGAGGTTTCTGGGGCTGGATGCTCTCTTAGTAACACTTTACCATAAAGTATGCTGCAGTTTTGCGCAAACTACAATAAACATATTATCGGCCAGGATTCCAGGTCAAGTGACGGACCGGCGCACGATGCTGGGCGAGCTGAACTGGATCTTTACAGCCATCACGGACACCATCGCCTGGAGCTCGCTGCCCGCCGATCTCTTCCAGCAGCTGTTCCGCGCCGACCTGCTCACAGCTAGCCTCTGCCGCAACTTTCTGCTGGCCGACCGCATCATGAGGTGGGTTCCCGGGATTCCGGGAGCAGGGCACTCGGCTCGAACCGGCGCATCTTCGTCGGTGTTCCCGCGCTTTCGGAACGAATCGTTCTGACGTAGAACCGTCCGCTGCGTGTGCGCAGGTCATACAACTGCACGCCGGTGTCGATGCCTGCGCTGCCGTCGTTGGCGCGGCACCCGCTTTGGGCGGCGTGGGAGCACACGTTGGACCTGGCGCTGGCGCAGCTGCCTGCGCTGCTCAGCGACCCCGCGCCGCAAGACTACACGCACTCACCCTTCTTCCGCGACCAGCTCACCGCCTTCCAAGTGTGGTTGGACCTAGGTGAGGAACCGTCGTCTCTTCCTCTCGATAAGAACTAGGTGCGCCCGCTGACCTTACTGACCGGAATACACTCGGGCCTCAGGTGCTCTCGCTCGATAGGCGGCTCCGTGAGGTGTTCGACGATATTTTTTTGTATGATAATTTCGCAAAACTAATGTTTCGAATCCTAACTTCAACAATCTCGTTAGAGTTAGGAGCCGACTCCGCTGACCTGCCCGCATCGTGTCGGGTGAGAAACTAATTTTACAATATTTTAAATGAATGCTGAAAGTATATGTTATAAAGTGTCGTTCGGCGGCTCGACCGCGACGTCCGGTCGGCTCCGGCCGCATGACGTCGGATCCGTTCATTATGAAGTGTATGGAGATCACCAACCTTCCCACGGTTTTGCTATAAATCACGAGCCGAAATTTGTCTTTTCGTATCTGTATTTTACGATTTAGTAATCGTAAATCGATCGATATAATAGATCGAATAGATGCGATGGCCACCAAACACTGTTTCAAATAAAAAAAAATCAATAATATCAAAGAACGTGTCAACACTCGAGGCTCCAAACTATCGGTATAGACGCAGAGACGAATACGTTCAAATGCGACGCCGACGACGGACGGAAACGATCCGAAGTAGGCGTAGGCGCCCCGTCAGATGCGATCGGACGGGGCCGCAGCCACTCCAATACGTAGTCGTTCGGGTCGATCTTTGAGCGATTTCCGCGATCGCCCGTCGTCGGGTCTGAGGACTCGGGAGATGGGTAATCGCTGGGCCGCGGCCCCGCAGGGTCCCCGCGGCGGCCGCCGCCGGCGCAGCTGCCGATGGTGCTGCAGGTGTTGCTGTCGACGCTGCACCGAGTGCGCGCGCTGCAGCTTCTGTGCCGCTTCCTGGCGCTGGGCGCCTGGGCGGCGCGCGCCGTGCTGGCCGTCGGCATCTTCCCCTACATGCTTAAGCTGCTGCAGGCCTCCGCGCACGACCTTCGTGCCTCTATGGTCTACATCTGGGCGAAGATCGTCGCGCAGGACCCGGTAACCGCCGGCTCGTTCTATTATCGCCTTTAAACTACTGTAAATAAAATACTTTGAATATATTCTTACCGACGTCGACACGAACGATGACCGCGATAATTTTAATCTGTAAAAATTCCTGAACGCTTTTTTTCGATCTGAATCAATTTGTCGATCTGTTGTACAATAATGATTATATTCACCCGAACCTATTTACGCAGCCGGTCACTTCCACTCGCCTCTAATAAATGATATATTCGCAGAGTTGCCAAGTGGACTTGGTGAACGCTAAGGGTCACAAGTACTTCTTGTCGGTGCTGCAGGACCCGACCGTCGACGTGAGTACCTCGATGTCGCCGGTGCACGGTTGGAGCGTGCTTCAGAAGAGGGTTTTAATTCATTCGGATCGTTTACAGAGTGAACACCGTACTTTGGCGGCCTACGTGCTGGCGGGAATAGTTGACAATTACCCGGCGGGGCAGGAAGCCGCACTGCAGGTCCGAATCGTACTACTTTTTTAATTTATATTGACGAATGCAGAGATATAAACTCATTTACGCTTTCTATTTATACTCGGGATTCATTTATTTTTTTTTTAAACATATTTTTTCTACTCCTTTTTTTTTATTAAATTTCATGTTTCATATAATGTATACTCAGTATGAGTAGAAAACTAAATATAAGCGTATCGTATTATCTATTTGATGCACTTATGAACTTGTGAAGAACACGTCTTCAACGCTATACGAGGTTTCCGTATGTACACACGGCACCCGCGCGCCGCAGGGTTCCATGATCTCCATCTGCCTGGAGCAGCTGAGCGACGACTCGGCCGAGCTGCGCCAGTGGGCCTGCATCAGCCTGGGCCGCCTGTGGCGCGGGTTCGACGCGGCGCGCTGGGCCGGCGTGCGGGACCTCGCGCACGAGAAGCTGTACCCGCTGCTGCATCACGACCGCCCCGAGGTGCGTCTGTGTTACGATGTTCCAATGTCGACCAGACAGCGTGTAAAATATATTCTGACGGGCCCGACGGCGCAGTTGGCAGCGATCCTATCTTGTGGGCCAAGGTCGCTCGTTTGATCCCCGCCCGGAGCGAACATTTGTTTGATGAATATTTGGTCTGTGTCTCTGAATGAATGTTTATATGAATCCGAGACTCGCGCGCTTGAAGCTACTCATCTCGGAGTTAAAGCAACCTAAGAGACGAGATGCGTGAATTAAAAAGAAAAAATATATATTATGACCGAAGTGAAATATATGAAAGTTTATATTTTGCGCCGTCGTTTTCAGTCAGAATAGAACTCATTAACGTCAAAAGACAAAGAGCGAATCGATTGACGAGGGCCGGGCGCGGCGTGTGTGGCAGGTGCGCGCGGCGTGCGCCTTCGCGCTGGGCACGTTCGTGTCGGGCGGCGCGGGCGCGGGCGCGGGCGCGGGCGCGGGCGCGCGCACCGAGCAGGCCAACGCGCTGGACCAGCAGGTGGGCGTGCAGCTGGCCGCGCGCGCGCTGGCCGACGCCTCGCCGCTCGTGCGCGCCGAGATCCTGGCCGGTACGTGGCCGCGCTCGCCGCCCTAACCGCCCTAACGCTTCCCACAAGTTCTGGCCCCGCCGCCCGCCGCGCAAACTAACGCTGTCGCGCTCCGCAGCGCTGCAGTGGCTGGTGCTGACGTTCGAGCAGCACTTCATCGCCGTGCACGTGCAGGAGCGCGCGCGCCGCAGCGACAGGTGCGCCCCCACCCCCACCCCCACCCCCACGCCCGACAACAGGTGTTATAAAAGTCGTCGAGTGTCCCGCTTTGACACTACTCCCGGCACCAGACGGGTTGTAAAACTATGTTTATAGCTTATTTTTTCACTTTATATATTTTACTAAAAGTGTGTAAGAAAGATATCGCAGCACCTTTCTATTATTATGTCATATCGCATACGTTTGGTTTTTATGAAAGGGCTGTTCTAAAATATAGTACATTTAGAAGAACGGATTCGTAGACGATGTTGTACCTAAAATATAGTAGGTTGAAGAGTTTGCTAAGTGGTGGGTGCCACTAGGGTGTGTGTGGTGTGTGGTGTGTGGTGTGTGGAGTGAGGAGTGAGGAGTGAGGAGTCCGTGTGCGCAGGGCGCGCGCGCGCGGCCGCTCGGAGCGCGCGGGCGAGCTGGACTGCGGCGTGGACGTGCTGGCGGGCGCCGGGCCCGCGCGCGCCGCGCCGCCCGCGCAGCCCATCCTGCCCTCCATCGGTGAGTGCCTCGCTCACGCAGCAACGCTCTTGGGAAACCACGACGACTTTTATATTCTATTTATACATAATATATGAACTGTAAAAAGCAATCGGGTACCGGCAGCGTAGAATAGAGGTAAGATTCTACCCCCTGCAAGTCGTGAGTGGCGACTGAGGTCCGAGAACCGACAGATGGCGGTATATTTATTCGAAATAGTGCAGGTCGAATTCACAGGGCGAGGATGGGTAGCGGCATCTCCGTCGCGAAAGTTGCTCTGTAATTACCGACACGCTTCCTCAGCGCGGCGATTATGGGCAAGGACCTCCTTTCGTAGAGAGGTCTCCGCCCGACAGTGAACTTCCAATGGCTGGTATGATGATGATATAAACTGGCGAAAAATTGCAATTAAAATTTCTTAGCTAGGTTATAGTATATTTCACCCGGAAATTAATTTGTCTTCAATCATATTGAAACTATTGACCGAAACGTCTTGAAAATAATTGCAATATCTCGTAGGAATCGAACTAATTATTCTCTAGATTATGTAAACTGCTTCGTTTTTTATTCAAATAGTATTAATATATTAATTAAAAGAATCTTAATAATAGTAGCTGTGGGGTATTAACAAAGAACAATTGTAACCTCTGCTTATACCAACAGTCGTAAAAACTAGGCACTTAGATCTGCGTTCGCCTTGACGCCTCCCACTGTGCCAAAATATGCACAATACAATGCCCCGAATCCTTGGTAAATCTCTCGAGGAGGGTTGTCTCCACTGCTGAGTGGAGAGGCGTTGATCGCTAGATTCATGAGTTGGTTGGCTTGGTGTGCCTGCCAGGGTTCGGCTCGGTGTACATGAAGTTGTGGAACACGCTGTGCGCGATGTCGCGCGAGCCGCACCCGCAGATCTCGCGCATGGCCGTCGACATCATCAACTACATCTCCAACCAGGTGACTGCACACTACAATACTTTATTGTTCATCATTTAAAATTTGTAAATGTAATTTTAAATAATTATATAACTTACAGTTTCCTTCTTATTTAAACTTCATACAAATTTATAGCAATCTAATATTACTAAACATAATGTACGTAGGCACAGAACCCAGAAATCCTTTACTTTCCGTACTATGCTAGTTACAAGACTGTTACGGCAAGGTGGCGATAATTGTCATGTGCATAAGGTACAATTAAAAAAATGCATAATTTAAACGAGTTTAGTGCGGGTGGGTGACATTAGGTTAATTTGGTAGAGCTTGTTTGATAAAATAGAAAATAACCTAAAAGAAAAACTAACTAAAACCAAACTGAGTCGTAGTCGAGTACTGTGCCAATAAGACAGGATATTATATTTGTCAAATACGTATAAGATAAAACGTATGTGTTTAATATTATTTAAATAAAGATGCTTAAAGTTAGTCACATAACGTATTTGTTTAACTATACAAAACAATTAAATATTTATCCATTTCTTGAAGTATTTACATATGTATTTAACCAAATCCGAAAAGAAGGCAAATACATAAATAGATACTATTGAATAGCGTTATTCATATTAATCGATCATTGTACATATTAGAAATCATTTTTTGCACATGAAAGTAGAACACATGAGGGATCTTACGTATTTTGAAATATTATAAATGTTAGGTTCCTCGGAGCGCTACGTTTTTTTTTATTTGGATTAACTTTGATCTGGGTTATACAAAATAAACAAAATTATCAGGATATGTTGTCAATAACGGACTTATTATATATTAGGTCGTTAAACATAATCAAGTTCTAATTGACTAGTCTGCTTTAATCTTCCTAATAATTAAACATATACTTAAATATGATAAGACTGGCTGGTAGGTACCAACAGCTTGCAAAGCAAATTGCTATGATGATTATATCACTGGAAATTCTCTCTAATTACATTAAAAATCAGTTAGTGTTCAGTACTGGACATGACCGGTAGCTGTAAGTAGGCGGAATTGTAGTCCCCGTTCCCGCGTGTATAATGTGCGCGACCCCGCGGGCCGCAGGTGGACAGCGTGGCGCGTGAGGTGGAGGTGTCGAGCGGCGGGTCGTCCTCCCTGCCGCCCTCGCCCAACACCAGGCCCTCCCCGCTGCGCGACCACCCGCGTACGCTGCCGCACCCCGGTACGTCCCTGCACTTCCTTCACGACAACAACCAGCACCAGAATGTGCGAGCACTCGGACCCATTCGACCAGCTAGTCAATGTTTGAGGACCAGTACAGTGCACTGATTTAAAGCTTTAACTGAAAACTAGCAATACAGAAAAAATACATGAGGTAGACCTCATACAAAAGGTCGTCTGTATTGGTACCCCACTCTCACCTATTTTTACCGCCAATAGCGGTATTTGCATTGCTGTGTTCTGGTTTGAAGGTCGTGAGAATGAAATTACTGAATAATGTGCCATGATATCTTTAAGTCACTAGTTTAGCAACGAGCTAGTGATAACGTAATGACATTACAAGCGTCTGCGGGCCGCAGTGACGCTTACTATCAAGCGGACTGTATGCTTGTTTGTCGACCTGCTCTAATAAAAAAACTTTCTTCGCCGGGTGACAATATCTTTATTCGTCGATATCGGTGTAAAATGGAATTAAACACATTGTTTTATAACTTGAGTATAGCTTAACCTCATCTGTAATAACCGATGAATCTCTGAACTGAATGAAATAATGTGTTGGTTTTTTCACTGTGCTGTCAACTTGGAGAGCATGTATGTATATGTTTGTATCCGGTGTGGCAGGAAGTCGGCGCGGCAAGACGGGCCTGCCGCACACCATCTCCGAGGACTCAGTGGCCAACCGCGACCGGGACTCCACCTCCTCCACGTCTAGTCAGTCGCATGCACTCACACACATTATTTTATTCTATTGTATCAGCCGTACTTATTCCGCAGAGTACCGGCGGAGTAAGTACCTGCCTGTACCATGTGCCGTAAGAGGCGGTCAAGGTATCGAAACCGACAGACGGCGGTATACCAATCCGAAACAGCATAGCTTAAAAACTACAAAGTGCGGATGGGCGGCAGCATCCTCGTTGCGAAGTTGTGTTCACCGTTTGCCACCACGCCTGCCCAGCGCGGCAATTATGGGGAAAAACCCCTCTATCTTGGGGAGGCCTCTGTTCAATAGTGAACTTTCTACGGCTGATATGATGGTGATTCTGTTTTCAGTTTCACTTTCATTATTCAGTTGGAACTACCAGTTTTCAATACATTATTCGGCGGCGGAGATGGTAGTGATCCTATTTTGTGCGCGAGGGGTCGTGGGTTCGATTCCCACCCCTAGCAAATATTAATATGAAAATTTTGTTTGTTCTGTGTCTGGGTGTTAAATATATGTATTTAAGTAGTAATCTTCTGATTCCTCTGTTTGGCGCCTGTAACACAAGTATTCTAAGCGACTTACCACGGAGTAAGGTCAATGTATGAGATGTTGTGGGAAATTAATATTATACACCGGGTTTCTTAAACCGTACTAAGAACATTCAGGTTCGAGGCCTGCAAGTCGGTCGTTTTATCGGAAGGAACGGTTCACGAGGTCCCGCAGCTTTGGCTTTTTCCGCCGAGATGCCGCGGGCGCCTCGCGTGAGTGCGTGGCGTGTCGCAGGTCAGCAAGCCAAGAAGCCGATCGTGAGCACGCAGTTCGTGGAGTGGGCGGCGGCGCAGTTCGCGCAGCCGGCGCGGGCGCGGGCGCGGGCGCGCGCGCGCCGCGACCCCGAGAGCCGCCGCCACCACGAGCGCGAGTGGCGCCGCGCGCGCAACCGCAAGCTGCGCGCCGACGCCGACGGTACTGCCCGGCCCTGGCCGACACTGCTCCGATTGCATTCCCTTCCTATAGATGGATCGTTAAAAATCCTTTTTGTTTTGTTCGCTACCCATTAACTAATGAGCGACAGACTCGCGGCGAGTTTAATTTTGACTGAACTCTAAAATTTTTGGAGTAGTCTATAGGTCAAGTGTGAAGCGACGCATCGAACTCGGCGGTCCTCGAGCGGCGTCACGTTCGACTCGGCACAGTGTTTTGCTTACCGGTGCATTCCAATATTTGTTTTTATTTTTTAGAGATTGGTCCCATTAAAAGGGTAGAGTTTGTCGAAGAGTGGATTCTGTACCCGAAGGAGGAGAAAGATACGGGTCTAGGCGGATGGATCAAAACGCTACTCCGATATAACTCGGAGCCGGCCGGCACTGAGCTCAGAACTGATATAGTCAGTGAGTATGTTTGTGCATCTAAGACGGGCCCACGACCTATTGAAGATATTACCTTTTCAGAAAGGGATCAATTACCCACACGACGCCATCCACCACTGCTCGGAGACAACTAAGTGACTGTACAATCTTATCCAAAAGTGACGCTTTTTAAAGCGTTCCGCAACGGCAAAACAGCATGACTTGCAGCATCTCTCTCAGCGATGATCATGCTTTCTCATCGCTTCCACAAAACACTGTGCTGAGAGACGACGTGTCCCGCTTCCCATGCGACGCCGCAGGATGAGATGGGGGCGTCATTTATTTAATCGCCTTTAACAATACTTAACACAGGTCTTAGAATTACTCCTTTTTGCCTACATGGTTCATTCAGAGTAAGTAAATCTTCAAGTGTGCCATGAGGTACCGGCGAAGTAAAATAGTACCTGTAAAATACTCATTACACTAGGTGTCATAAGAGGCGACTAAGGTACTAGAACCGATGGATGGCGGTATATCCATCCGAAACAGTGCAGCTCAAATGTACAGGGCGGAGATGGGCAGCTGCATCCCCATCGCAAAAGCTGCGCTCTGCAATTGCTAACACGCTTGCCCAGCGCGGCAATTAGGAGCAAAAGAACCTCCTTTCTTTTATTTTCTTTATTTGAGAAGCCCGTGCCCAGCAGTGGACTTTCAATGACTGGTGTGATGATGGTAGTGATGAAATGTTTGAGTGGTCCTTCGCGGTGGACCTGACCTTAATAGTACGAGTGCGCGATTAGCAAGTGTGTGGTGTGTGACAGCGCTGCGCACGGCGCGCGTGTCGCGGCTGGAGACGCAGGCCTTCCACTACCGCTGCCCGCTGCCCGCCGCCGTCGTGCTGTTCCACCCCTACGAGCAGCACGTGGCCGTCGCCTCCAAGGACAACTTCGGGTACGCTCTCCGCTACCTACACTCCTGTAACCGTAAATCACTAATTTGGCAAACGGATATTACTGACGAGGATGTCACTAGCACTTCGATATGTCATATTACTCGGAACACTGCAATGCGTACTCTGCAATTTGCCGGTAGAAATACTCGAGGTAGATCTACCGAAGTAGAAGATGCGTGTACCTTCGTATTGTTATACCAACCATAATATAGGTATCTGTCGATTGATTCCCCTGTAGCAGATGCGTAAAGGTGCATACATTGCCCAGAGGGGCACTCTCATGTTGATACTCATGCGGGATATTTGTTTTTTCTCTATTTCAATTTAAATATTTTCTTTTCTACTGTCAAAAAGTTTCTTTTTGTTTAAACCAAATCTCAAGATCTCGTATAATAAAAAAAACTAAAGAATACGTCTCGTAGCCCTAACATGTTTTGTAATATATTAAAAAATAAAGCCACCACCTTTAATATAGGTGTTAATTCATATATTACGTAAGTGTAATTTATGATTTCTATCGTGATCTTGGGAGTTGGTTCTTTTTAGGTTTTGTGCATGCTATAGAACCTGCCCTTCTCTTAGTCCTTGGTCTCGTGTCCAGCAGTGGACGTGCTCCATGACACCATCAGTTTTTCTTGCCGATTCGTTTATGGAGGCTCGCGTAACGACCCTGCAGTAAACTTAGTTTTAAACCGCAAGCGCCGGCAGACCAGTCAATGACCTATTATTTAAATTACTTACGTCCAATGAGTAATATTTTCATGAGTTTGACCTCAGACAAAAAGTCGTCTACATTGGTACCTCACTCACCTATTTCTAAACAGCAGTGTTTGGATTGCTGTGGCAGTGAGGAAGGGAAATTATTGGGTAGTGTGACATGAAATCTTCAAGACACAAGGTTGGCAATGCTGGAAGAAAAGGATATACGACTATAGGCTGTGACGCTTACTACCACGCGGACAGACCCTCCTTTTTGGGGAGGCTTACATCCAGCAGTGGACTACCAATGGCTGATATGATGATGTGTGGCTAGGATCTGGGACTGGGGCACGGCGGCGAAGCTGTGCGTGGGCTCGTGGCGCAAGTCGTGGGGCCGCATCTCGTCGCTGGCCTACCTCAACGCGCACGAGAACGCGCTGCTCGCCGTCGTCTCGCACTCCGGCAACCTCGCCGTCTACAGGTCAGTCCGCCTTAGTTTGCCGTCGGCGACTCTCCGTAGCATTGTTACGCTCGATTTAATTTATAACTTTAAACGATCTAATTGCCGCGCGGTACGGGTGGAGAAGAATAGTACTTCTCGTTGTACCAGACGACGTGAGAGGCGACTGAGGTATTGGAACTGATATAGATGGCGATATATCCATCTGAAAAAGCGCAGCTTAAATACTGCAAGGATAGGCAGCAGCATCCTCGTCGCGAAGTTGTGCTCTGCGATTGCCACCACGCCTGTCCAGCGTGGCAATTATGGGCAAAACAAAGTGAACTTTAGATGGATGGTGATGATGAACGATTTAATTTATAGATAGTGGAATTCAAACTAGCGTCCGTGTCTGATCCACCGTCGTACTTCTCAACCGTATTGCATATGAGTGAAACGGTTCGACGTACTCGAATCTGTTTTTCTTTTATCTGTGAATATTACCAGGACGTCATGTTTCTCGTTTTAATTCCTATTTTATGTAAATTTACGAATAATGTGTCACACGTCGTAGAAAAGCCGACGTATGTAATTCCGAAGTATGTGCGCCTAAGAGTGGATGTAAGGTCGGTATCGGTCGCAGGCCGTCGGGCAGCATCACGGAGCCGGCGCTGGTGGCGGCGTGGCGCGCGCTCGACGTGCGGCCCGCCGCCGACTACCGTCCGCCGCCCGCGCAGCCTCTCATCAGTGAGTACCCACACACACACACAACACACATACACACGCACTATACATAAAATTACAATTGCCACAGTCTCATAAAAATCGCGTAGAATATGATATATATAATGAATCCCTATTTTCCTAGGTCACGCCATCCCGCGCGATTGGGTGGACCGGTTTCATTATTTTCTATATTGTTTGTTTCTGTCAGGAGATGGTTAAAATGAAAGAAAAAAAAATTGCGCGGAATATAATTAACTTTAAGAATACTTAACAACCATATGAGTAGGTATTCTGTCCATTCTATGTTAAATGTCATACTTACATACTACATTATATAATTGTCAAAAATTAATAATATACGCGCAAGAAAACAAACTAAGAATATTGTATATCATAAAGCATTAGAATAATATAAACTTTTTTCATCAACATAATTTTATTGAATAAAATGTATAATTATACTAATTCGAGTTAGTATACAATATTATTAATAGATCTTGTATTGACTTACTGAAACTGAAGACAACGGACTAGGAACGTTGATATATTGTACAACAGGAACACTGCAGATATATGATCGCCGACGGTATTCACTTGCCATAGTACTGCAGGTGCAGAAACAATATCAGTCTGCATGTATGAGGAACACCAACCGCAGCTATTCTCGCACACATTTACGTTAAACTAACAAAACTCGACACACCGCCTACTAACTATAGTGCAGCCAAGAAAGTATTGTGTACAATCGACTGCAGGACGACCGATACAAACTTCAAATTATCATTACTGTACGCTCATTAAAGTGGGTGGATTGTGAATCGTTTCGTTTGCGTGGCCCATGTTACTAACTGTAATTATCTCACTTGATTTTTCAAAACTTAACTGCAATTTGTTATGATTTATCTACGCCTGAATCTGTCTTCAAATATAATAAATAAATAAATTCCCACATCATTTCATACATTCACCCGATTCTTTGATAAGACGTTTAACACTTGTGTTACGTACATCAGACAACATAAGAATCACAAATATAATACTTAAATACATATATTTACCACCTAGATACAGAACAAACTTATATAATTATATAAATATTTGTCCTGGGTGGAACCGAACCCACGACCTTTGGCGAATATGACAGGATCACTAACATCTGCGCCACCGGGCCCGTCGAAAAATATGAAACGTTGAATTATTACCAGTATCTTAATGTCGTTCAAAAACTCGAAGGCCGATTCACGTGCTGTATATTTTCTCGGCTGAACTCAACACTTCGGGTGCCACTTCACAAACGTAAAACATGTGCCCACACGCCTCCAATGTAACTACCAGCATGTCTACTGTCATCGTAATGGCATTGTCGTTACACATTTTCATCCATCATTTGCATACTTATGACGTCAGAGGTGTCTGTTGTTGTAACTCAAAGCCAGCCGGAATTACTATCACTTATATTCATTTGAACTCCTCCCATAATCAACCTGGCCCAGTACTGTACTCACGTGATGAAGAAATACAAAGAAATTAGTGTTATTCGAATGAATACGTCCTCCTTGCGATTAAACACAAATATATGAATAATTGTAAAGAATCCATTGAACTGATTACATTTATTGTGTTGCCTTTATGACGAGAAATACATAACTCTCATTGTGATTTTCATCAATTTACTGCAATGTTTAGTGATATAAATGTATTTGTTAACAATCCTCCTGGTTCTGATATAAACAATCGTAAGATTTATCGAATCGTCTAATCGCAGGTAGCCATAGGTTCCCAACCAGAAGGTCACGAATGTTGCGTCCGTTAACATTTGCGCCAGGACATGAGTTCACCTCTCACCAGACATGAGCGCTGTGTGCCATAGACGAAGCTCCCGGGCTTAATACTTGAGTGGAGGGTGTGGGCTGCGGGGGGCGGGGGGCGGGGGGCACGGTTGGGGATCTATGCGTTAGAATATAAGGAGTGAGAGTTGTGTACTGACCGGAGAGTGGTGGCGCAGGTCTAGCGCAGCTAGTGTCGGAACAGTTCATCTCGACCGAGGAGCGGCAGGCCAACAACCGCAGTAAGCAGGCCGAAGCCGAGCGTGAGTCCTTCTCTGTACATTCACAGCGACCGCACACACCCACCTGCCTTACCGTTCTCTATTATGCCGACCGGCAATAACTGGCCAGCTAAATAAGTGACACACTCACAAGGTTACAAGGTTGCTGGCCAGAGAGACATTGTACTAATACTTAACATTATGTGAGTATGACGGTAGTAACAAGCCCGCCACACAACAATTAAGTTTGGTCTCCTGTGGGGGTATGAACACTTGCAAATGGATATTATGTACTGCATAATTAAAGGCAGTGTATATGCGCTAGTGTGTCATTTGCAGAGGAAATAGGTTGTTGAAGAAGTTTGTTATGTGATACACCGGAGGGCGGGGGAGGCTGACCGCCGTGGACTGCGGAAGCCGTGTACCGCCAGACGATCCGTATACTTGTTTGCCACCATCGCCCTCAACAATAGTAATACTAAAATGTTGACTTTGACACTTCAACAGATGTTTAATTGCTGGAGGTGAATCTATCTCGTAATTTTTCCTAAGTAGTTATTGTACAGCGATATCACATTCGCAGGTTAGTCTTAGTGGATGTGTTAATCAGTTTCATTGCCCGATTTATCTGCACCTAATTCGACATTATCGTCGATGCTCGACGATGTCACGTGCGGTTTCTGTGTGCACTAATTTGTCTTAATGATTAATGTATTCATGTCAATGTCAATGTAAGTTTGTGTTGCATGCGCTTCTGTCAAATCATTCTCATACCACCATTGTGCGCGTTCACTGATCTTGATACTTGACGGGAACATAAGGGGGGTAGGTACTGTCGCTTATTTGTGTGGTTATAAAATTCAGACAAAAGTAGACGTCTATAAACATATCTTCTCTATCCCCCAATCGATTAATACTTTGACCTCGTTTCTTCACTTATGGTACATTTTGAACGTAAGAACTGTAACGCTGAGTAAAGTAGGCGTAGCGAAGCTCCGAGCGGAGAGCGCGTTGCATTAGACGGGCGACGTGTTCGGTCGGAGCGGTAAAGGTGGCGTCGTGTCGCAGTGGTGCCCGGCGTGCTGGGCAGCGCGGCGGGCGGCGGCGCGGGCGGGTACAGCGCCACCCCGCCGCCCACGCTGCTGCGCTGGTGCGGCCGGCGCCGCTCGCTGGCGCTGGCCGGGCCCGCGCCGCTCGTGCGCCTGTGGGACGCGCACACCGAGCTGCTGCACGCCGACATACCCACGCGTGAGTGAATGCTTGTGAATATACCTCTATATACAATTCTCGAGTCACAGTTTTAGTTACCATACTTCTCCGAAACGGCTTGACCGATTCTTATAAAATGATATATGCATATTCTGTGGGTCTGAGAATCGGTTACTGTCTGTTTTACATACCCCTAAGTGGTAAGGGTTAATCAACTCCGTCATTTTTTAATTTTTTGGACTAAAATTACATTCAACCCAAAATTTTCATTCTTCTATTACCAATCCTTATTTTTTCATAGTAATTTTATATAATTTAGTTAGAATATTATAAGACCGCTGTGAAACTGCGAGGGCGACGCTTCGTGTTAGAAAACCGATTCAATTCGAAGAGTTCTTTTAAATTCGCGCGCATCGATTCCAG